>WFAB01002226.1:7500-50014 GCA_018977245.1 Lethenteron camtschaticum
ATTTCCCCGTACCACTGAAAATAAGTTAAGCGTACAGACCTTCATAATGAACGTTTTTGGGTTTAGATCGCGTTTATTTATAAATGTGTCGTAACCCTCCACCACCCGACACGGCCAATCAGTAAAAAAGTGTCACGTTGACAAAGACAAATAGTTCACTGCTTTAGCCCACCGGTGTGTTGAAGCCACAACATTACAATTTGAGTACGACGTTTCGCTGGTAATTGCAACCAGCATCATCGGGCAATTCGCCAGAATGGTGTTTGTCTTACTATGTGTCTTTGTCAACGTGACACTTTTTTACTGATTGGCCGTGTCGGGTGGTGGAGGGTTACGACACATTTATAAATAAACGCGATCTAAACCCAAAAACGTTGATTATGAATAACATGGTCGCGAAAGCCTACGTGTTAAACGTACAGACCTTATACAAGAACCCAAAGCCAGGAATCTCCTGAAAAACAGTCCCTGTGTGGTGGGCTGGTAGGAATGAATAGCCAAAGAATATAAACATAATGTATTATTACACTTGTTTAGCCATGAAAGCCTTACTGAGTCTAAAGGTTTTTGTAGGGTCCTGCAAAGTGTTTGCAGTAGGGGGCGATGTTGCTACACGGACGGACGGACGGACGATATAATCTCTTGTAGGCTGTTCACTTCGTTCCTACCAGTATAATTTGTCATTGGACACGCTGTGGCTCAAATCGTTAATAAGTGATTAAATTTCGATTTAAAGCTTTCGTGACTGCAGGGATTCATCTTCTTGGTTCTTTCGGTAAAGTCGCGTAGAAGGGAAGTAATACAATATTATTTTAATCATAAAAAATCACGTACAAAGAAATTAATAAAATACTATTTATTAATTAATACAATAATATTTTATTAATTTCTTTCTACGTGATTTTAATTAATTAATAAAATAATATTTTATTCATTTCTTTCTACGTGACTTTACCGAAAGAACCAAGAAGATGAATCCCTGCAGTCACGAAAGCTTTAAATTAATAAATAATATTTTATTAATTTCTTTCTACGTGATTTTACCGAAAGAACCAAGGAAGAAGTGATTCAATATTATTGCGAGAAACTTTGCACCCGCGGCGCGCACCGCTGCAAGAAAAGGGGCCCGCAGAGTGTCAAGGATGCGATGGTGCGTGGAGAGAAGAGAGAGAGACGGAGGAAAATGGGGGAATGCGATTCGAGCAAATGAGGGAACGCATCTTGTTCCAACGCGGAACGCGAATTGGACACGACGCGGTTCGAGCGAGCGGGTCAAGCGGTCGTACGGCTGACCCCGGGGTAGCGTCCGTCGCACCGGGGAATTGGGATGCTGCTGGATACTTCTGGATGCTACCCATGCTTGCCTCGGTCTTCGGGCACGGAATCGCGTACGTATCTTCTTGGTTCTTTCGGTAAAGTCACGTAGAAGGGAAATAATAAAATAATGAAATAAAACATAATAAAATACAATTCTCACGACGTTTCGGCCACAACGCAAGCAGCCGTCCTCAGGTGAAGAACAGGTCTGTCGAGGAGACAGAGTCTGAATGGCGAGAAGGATGGTCGAAGGAACGGAGGGACGGGATCAAAGGGGGCAGGAGAGACGGGGATGGGGAGGCAGACGAGGCCGGACTAGGGCCTCACTGCTGTTGTTGCTGCTGCTGCTGTTGTTGCTGTTGCTGCTGCTGTTGCTGCTGCTGCTGCTGTTGCTGCTGCTGCTGCTACTGCTGTTGCTGCTGCTGCTGTTGCTGCTGCTGTTTTGTTGCTGCTGTTGATGCTGCTGCTTTGCTGCTACTGCTGCTGTTGCTACTCTTGCTGTTGCTGCTGCTGCTGTTGCTGCTGCTGCTGCTCTTGCTGCTGCTGCTGCTGCGAGGAGGAGGAGGAGCGGGTCGGTTTCTTGGTGGGCGGGGAGAGAGGTGGGATTCAGAGTGGGGCTGGCCACGCGTCAGTCACGTGGTTTACTACGGGAGGATCGAGCCGGTTTAGAGTGACAGAGGGAGACGTACAGATGGGAGGGTGGGGATCAAGAGTGGTGGGAGGCAGACCGTGTCCACGTGGTTTACATGAGCTGGTTGTCAGACGCGTCCGTGATTGTTGTAAAGGCTAACACGGTGAAGGGTGTGTGGGCGGTGTGTGGTGGCTGGGTGGATCCGTGCCGTGGTGAAGCGGCAATGACGTCGCGGCGATGGTGATGATGATGCCGTGATGGTGCTGTGGTGAAGCGGCGATGGTGATGATGACGCGGCGATGACGTGGCGATCACGCGGCAGTGATTGTGACGCTGTGCTGACGTCATGGCGATGGTGATGACGTGGCGATGACGCGGCGATGGCGTGGCGATGATGCCGTGATGGTGCGGCGATGACGTCGCGGCGATGACGCGGCAGTGATTGCGACGCCGTGCTGACGTCGTCGCGGCGATGGCGATGACGTGGCGATGACGGTGGTGATGCCGTGATGGTGCGGCGATGACGTGGCGATGACGTCGCGGCGATGACGTCGCGGCGATGACGAGGCAGTGATTGCGATGCCGTGCTGACGTCGTGGCGATGGCGATGATGCCGTGATGGTGCGGCTATGACGCGGCGATGACGTCGCGGCGATGACGCGGCAGTGATCGCGACGCCATATTGACGTCGTGGCGATGACGGTGGCGACGATGACGTGGTGATGCCGTGTGCCGCAGGGACCACGATGGCGTGGTCTGCGTGGGTGCCTCCCGTGTGCGCCACCCTCCTGCCGCACGTGGGCGGCCTTGCGGGCGGCGTGCTCACGCGCAGCGAGATCAAGGGCTGGTACGAAGGCCTCAAGAAGCCGGAGTGGCGGCCGCCCAACCGGGCCTTCCCCGTGGTGTGGCCGCTGCTGTACACCGGCATGGGTGAGTCGAACTCGTAGTTCTTTCGGTAAAGTCACCGTGTAGGTAAAAAATGAAATAAAAATTAATAAAAATAAAACAATAAAATCACGACGTTTCGGAGGCAACACAAGTCTCCGTCATCAGGTGGACCGTCACAGCCAGATTCCTGCACCTTGATGCACCTTGATGCAGCAAATCTGGCTGTGACGGTTCCACCTGATGACGGAGACTTGTGTTGTGATTTTATTATTTTATTTTTATTAATTTTAATTTCATTTTTTACCTACGTGACTTTACCGAAAGAACTAAGAGTATGATCCTTGGAAAGTCAAATCGTTAGGGTGACGTTCGGAAACTAGAAAGCAAAATTTCGATTTAAAGCTTTCGTGACTGCAGGGATTCATCTTTTTGGTTCTTTCGGTAAAGTCACGTAGAAGGGAAATAATAAAATTATAAAAATAAAACATAATAAAATAAAATTCTGACGATTTCATCTTTTTGGTTTCTTCAAAGCACGTAGAAGGGAAGTAATAAAATAATAAAAATAAAACAATAAAATAATTCTCACGATTTAAAGCTTTCGTGACTGCAGGGATTCATCTTCTTGGTTCTTTCGGTAAAGTCACGTAGAAGGGAAGTAATAAAATAATAAAAATAAACTGAGGACGGCTGCTTGCGTTGTGGCCGAAACGTCGTGAGAATTATTTGTAAAATGTTGTTATTATTTTATTACTTCCCTTCTACGTGACTTTACCGAAAGAACAAGAATGTGAACCCTGCAGTCACGAAAGCTTTACATCTAAATTCACGTGTTGTGTTTGCATGATCAACAAAGGACGTCGTGCAATGCGGGACTCCTTTGCAAGAGGCATCCGTTACGTGTTTGAACATCTTAACACACCGCCTGTGTTATCGCCACAAATAAAACCCTACTTATCTTTCATACACTTTGAACTGGCAAGTATGAAAGAGTAATGTTTTGATCATTGGTTTTTACCCTTTTATCTGGCAACAAAACTGACACTTTTTTTACAAGGAGTCATGTTTGCATAGACCACAATACCTGCAGTCATAATGCAAACAAAAAACATAATTGATAATGTATGCACTGTCCTTGAAGTTGATTGGTCCACACCCGAGACAGCTTTCCTTAGAGCCTAGTCTCACATGGTGTTGGACCAGATGACGCCAAAAGGCACACAACTCAAAGACAATGCACCATCAGAGTATGAGAGCTGCATACATTATCAGAGTTATGTTTTTTGTTTGCATTACGACCGCAGGTATTGTGGTCTATGCAAACACGACTCCTCGTAAAAAAGGTGTCAGTTTTGTTGCCAGATAAAAGGGTAAAAAACCAATTATCATATTTTTACTGGCAAATGAGGTTCCAGTGAAGTAATGTTTTACTGCCACGAAAGGTCCCGTGACCTCTTGCAGTGCCAGAAAGGGGCAAACGAAATCCAACCTTATTCCTTTCAAACTCGTAACCGCAGGGTCACACTCCGGGGTCACACGGCGGGGTCACACGGCGGGTCACACTGCGGGGTCACACTCCGGGGTCACATGGCGGGGTCACACTGCGGGGTCACACGGCGGGGTCACACTGCGGGGTCACATGCGGGGTCACACTGCGGGTCACACGGCGGGGTCACACTCCGGGTCACACTGCGGGGTCACACTCCGGGGTCACACTGCGGGGTCACGCTGCGTGGTCACACTGCGGGTCACGCTGCGTGGTCACGCTGCGGGGTCACACTCCGGGGTCACACTCCGGGGTCACACTGCGGGGTCACGCGGCGGGGTCACACTGCGGGGTCACGCTGCGGGGTCGCACTCCGGGTCACACGGCGGGGTCACACGGCGGGTCACACTGCAGGGTCACACTCCGGGGTCACACTCCGGGGTCACGCAGCGGGGTCACGCAGCGGGTCACGCTGCGGGGTCACGCGGCGAGGTCACCAGCGTCACCAGCGTGGTTGTGTGTGCGTGCGAGGCAGGTACGCGTCGTACCTGGTGTGGCGTGACGTCGGGGGCTTCAGCGGCGACGCCCTGACCCCGCTGGGCCTCTACGGGGCGCAGCTGGCGCTCAACTGGATGTGGACCCCGATCTTCTTCAAGGCTCACCGCATGGGCTTGGTAGGCATGCACAGCGCTGCACGCGTCTTTATACAACTCCTCTATGTACAACACGACACGCACGCTCGTACACCTATGCACGCCTCTATACACACATATATAATCAAGACAACATGCACGCTTACACACACCTATACACATATATACAATACAACACAATATGCACTCTTACACACCTCTATACACACACATATATACAACACAACATGCACGCTCACACACCTCTACCACACCTCTATGTACAACACAACATGCACGCTTACACACCTCTACCACACCTCTATGTACAACACAACATGCACGCTTACACACCTCTACCACACCTCTATGTACAACACAACATGCATGCTTACACACCTCTACCACCTCTATGTACAACACAACATGCACGCTCACACACCTCTACCACACCTCTATGTACAACACAATATGCACGCTTACACACCTCTACACACCTCTATACAACAACATGCACGCTTACACACCTCTACCACACCTCTATGTACAACACAACATGCATGCTTACACACCTCTACCACACCTCTATGTACAACACAACATGCACGCTTACACACCTCTACCACACCTCTATGTACAACACAACATGCACGCTTACACACCTCTACCACACCTCTATGTACAACACAACATGCACGCTTACACACCTCTACCACACCTCTATGTACAACACAACATGCACACTTACACACCTCTACCACACCTCTATGTACAACACAATATGCACGCTCGTACACCTCTACACCTCTATGTACAACACAACATGCACGCTTACACACCTCTACCACACCTCTATGTATAACACAACATGCACACTTACACACCTCTACCACACCTCTATGTACAACACAATATGCACGCTCGTACACCTCTACACCTCTATGTACAACACAACATGCACGCTTACACACCTATATACACACATATACAATACAACACAACATGCACGCTTACACACCTATATACACACATATACAACACAACATGCACGCTTACACACCTATATACACACATATACAACACAACATGCACGCTTACACACCTATATACACACATATACAACACAACATGCACGCTTACACACCTATATACACACATATACAACACAACATGCACGCTACACACCTATATACACACATATACAACACAACATGCACGCTTACACACCTATATACACACATATACAACACAACATGCACGCTTACACACCTATATACACACATATACAACACAACATGCACGCTTACACACCTATATACACACATATACAATACAACACAACATGCACGCTCGTACACCTCTACAGTCAAACCTTGGATTGCGAGTAACTTGTTCTGCGAGTGTTTTTCAAGACGAGCAAAATTTTTAAATAAATATTCATTGATAAACGAGCGAGGTCTTGCAATACGAGTACTGTAGTACGTATAGTATACTACTGCAGTACGTACAGTATGCCACTGTAGTACGTACAATATACCACTGCAGTACGTACAGTATACCACTGTAGTACATACAGTATACTACTGCAGTACGTACAGTATACCACAGTAGTATGTACAGTATACTACTGCAATACGTACAGTATGCCACTGTAGTACGTACAGTATACCACTGCAGTACGTACAGTATACTACTGTAGTACGTACAGTATACTACTGCAGTACGTACAGTATACTACTGTAGTACGTACAGTATACTACTGTAGTACGTACAGTATACTACTGTAGTACGTACAGTATACTACTGTAGTACGTACAGTATACCACTGCAGTACGTACAGTATACTACTGTAGTACGTACAGTTTACTACTGTAGTACGTACAGTATACTGCTGTAGTACTACAGTATACCACTGTAGTACGTACAGTTTACTACTGCAGTACGTACAGTATACCACTTTAGTACGTACAGTATACCACTGCAGTACGTACAGTCTACTACTGCGGTACGTACAGTACACGCTTTGTCTGCCGAGCGTCACGTGATCGCAACCGAGCCGATGGTTCTTCTCTCTCTCAGGCTGCGGATTGTGGGTAATCGTCTCCCATGCTCCGTCTCAGTCGGCGTGCCTCATGCGTATCGTCAACATCCGTGCGAGCGTACACTGTTTACCACGGCGTTGTGGCCGCGCGTGTGTGTGTGTGCGTAAAGCATCGTTTAATTTAGTGTCGACCGACCCGCCTGTCGTCCCCGCTGTGTCCCCCGCTGTGTCCGCGCTGTGTCCCCGCTGTGTCCGCGCTGTGTCCCCGCTGTTCCGCGCTGTGTCCCCCGCTGTGTCCCCCGCTGTGTCCCGCTGTGTCCGCGCTGTGTCCCCGCTGTGTCCCCCGCTGTGTCCCCGCTGTGTACCCGCTGTGTCCGCCTGTTCCCGCTGTGTCCCCGCTGTGTCCGCGCTGTGTCCCCGCTGTGTCCGCTTGTCCGCCGCTGTGTCCCCGCTGTCCCGCTGTCCCCGCTGTGTCCCCCGCTGTGTCCCCGCTGTGTCCGCGCTGGTCCCCGCTGTGTCCCCCTGTGTCCCCGCTGTGTCCCCGCTGTGTCCGCGCTGTGTCCCCGCTGTGTCCCCGCTGTGTCCCCGCTGTGTCCCCGCTGTGTCCCCGCTGTGTCCCCGCTGTGTCCCCGCTGTGTCCCCGCTGTGTCCCCGCTGTGTCCCCGCTGTGTCCCCCGCTGTGTCCCCGCTGTGTCCCCGCTGTGTCCCCGCTGTGTCCCCCGCTGTGTCCCCGCTGTGTCCCCGCTGTGTCCCCGCTGTGTCCCCCGCTGTGTCCCCCTGTGTCCCGCTGTGTCCCCCGCTGTGTCCCCGCTGTGTCCCCGCTGTGTCCCCGCTGTGTCCCCGCTGTGTCCCCGCTGTGTCCCCGCTGTGTCCCCGCTGTGTCCCCCGCGCAGGCTTTGCCGAGATCCTGTTGCTGTCTGGCACGGTGGCGGCAACCGCCGTCAGCTGGTACCCCATCAACAAGACGGCCGCCATGCTCATGGTGCCCTACCTGGCGTGGTTGAGCTTCGCCGCCGCGCTGAACTACCGGGTGTGGCAGGACAACAAGGGGACGGGGAGGGCGAGAAGAAGGAAGGATGATGGCTCGCAGCGTGTCCGCAAGGCGCTCGCTTGCTCGATTGTTGGAAGGCGAGAGCCACTGGAGCTGATTGTTGTTGCTGTTGTTGTTGCTGAGTCTGTCGTCCTAAACCCTGCGGCTTGCGATCATCGCACGATGCAGTATACTAGACTATACACTACACTATAGACTACACTATACACTACACTATACAGTACACTATAGAGTACACTAGTATACACTACACTATACACTACTATATACTACACTATATACTACTATACACTACACTATATACTACTATACACTACACTATATACTACTATACACTACACTATACACTACTATACACCACACTATATACTACTACACACAACGCTATACACTACTATACACAGCGCTATACACTACACTATACACTACTACACACAGCGCTATACACTACACTATACACTACACTATATACTACTACACTATACACTACTATACACTACACTATATACTACTACACACAACGCTATACACTACTATACACAGCGCTATACACTACACTATACACTACACTATACACTACTACACACAGCGCTATACACTACACTATACACTACACTATACACTACTACACACAGTGCTATACACTACACTATACACTACACTATACACTACTACACACAGCGCTATACACTACACTATACACTACACTATACACTACTACACACAGCGCTATACACTACACTATACACTACTACACACAGCGCTATACACTACGCTATACACTACTACACACAGCGCTATACACTACACTACACACTATACTACAACACACAGCGCTATACACTACAATATACACTACTATACACTACACTATACACTACACACTACACTATACACTACACTATACACTACTATACACTACACTATACACTACTATACACTACACTACACACTATACTACTACACACAGCGCTATACACTACTACACACAGTGCTATACACTACACTATACACTACACTATACACTACACTATACACTACACTATACACTACACTATACACTACACACGACTATACCCCACCCCGCTTTAACTCGACAGCGCTGTACTCGGTTGAAAAATGTCTCAATAAAATTTCTTGAGAACTCAGTTTCGTTGTTGCGTTCAGTTTCTTGCCTCCCGCGCCCTCCGATCGGCAACGTGTGTGCGTGTGCGCACACGCGCACACACGCGCACACACGCACGCACACGCGCACACACGCACACGCACACACGCACGCACGCTCACGCACACACGCACACGCACACACGCACGCACACGCACGCACACACGCACACACGCACACGCACACACGCACACACACGCGCACACACGCACGCACACACGCACGCACACGCACACACGCGCACACACGCACACACACGCACACACACACGCACACACGCACACACCACACGCACACACACGCACGCACACACGCACAGACGCACACGCGCGCACACACGCACGCGCGCGCGCACGCGTGTTGATGTGTTGTGTTCTGTGTTGATGTGTTGTTGTGTTGTGTGTTTGTGTAGTTGTGTTGTTTGTTGTTGTGTGTTGTTGGTGTGTTGTGTGTTGGGTGTGTTGTGTGTTGATGTATTGTTGTGTGTTGTGTGTTGTTGGTGTTGTGTTGGGTGTGTTGTGTGTTGGGTGTGTTGTGTGTTGATGTGCTGTTGTGTTGTGTGTTTGTGTAGTTGTGTTGTTTGTTGTGTGTTGTGTGTTGATGTGTTGTGTTCTGTGTTGATGTGTTGTTGTGTTGTGTGTTTGTGTAGTTGTGTTGTTTGTTGTTGTGTGTTGTTGGTGTGTTGTGTGTTGGGTGTGTTGTGTGTTGATGTGTTGTTGTGTGTTGTTGGTGTGTTGTGTGTTGTTGGTGTGTTGTGTGTTGGGTGTGTTGGGTGTGTTGTGTGTTGATGTGCTGTTGTGTTGTGTGTTTGTGTAGTTGTGTTGTTTGTTGTTGTGTGTTGTTGGTGTGTTGTGTGTTGATGTGCTGTGTGTTGTGTTGTTGTTGTGTGTTGTTGTGTGTTGTTGCGTGTTGTGTGTTGGTGTGCTGTGTGTTGATGTGATGTGTTGCGTGTTGTGTGTGTGTTGTGTGTGTTGTGTGTTGCTGTGTGTTGATGTGCTGTGTGTTGATGTGTTGCGTGTTGTTGATGTGTTGTTGTGTGTTGATGTGTTGCGTGTTGTTGATGTGTTGTTGTGTGTTGTGGTTTAATCCCGCGTGTTCTGTGTGTGTGTGCACGCGCAGTGCTGTGGGCTGTATACTGATGAGCGATGGGGGGGGTGGTGGTAGCGTGTGGCGGTGATGATGGTGATGGTGGTGATGATGGTGGTGGTGGTGATGATGGTGATGGTGGTGATGATGGTGGTGGTGATGATGTGGTGATGGTGAT
Organism: Lethenteron camtschaticum; assembly: GCA_018977245.1. NCBI lineage: Eukaryota > Metazoa > Chordata > Hyperoartia > Petromyzontiformes > Petromyzontidae > Lethenteron > Lethenteron camtschaticum. The sequence goes on from WFAB01002226.1 coordinate 17,976, forward strand.
GGTGATGGTGGTGATGATGGTGATGATGATGGNGTTGGTGGTGGTGATGATGGTGATGGTGGTGGTGATGGTGGNGATGATGGTGATGATGATGGTGATGGTGGTGATGATGATGGTGATGATGGTGGTGATGGTGGTGATGATGGTGGTGATGATGGTGATGATGATGGTGGTGGTGATGGTGATGATGGTGATGATGATGGTGGTGGTGATGGTGATGATGGTGGTGGTGATGGTGGTGATGATGGTGGTGATGATGGTGGTGGTGATGGTGATGATGATGGTGATGATGGTGATGATGGTGGTGGTGATGGTGATGATGGTGGCGGTGATGGTGGTGATGATGGTGGTGATGATGGTGATGATGATGGTGATGATGGTGGCGGTAATGGTGATGGTAGTGATGATGGTGATGATGATGGTGATGATGATGGCGGTGATGGTGATCGTGGTGATTATGGTGATGATGGTGATGATGATGATGGTGATGATGGTGGCGGTGATGGTGGTGATGATGGTGGTGATGATGGTGATGATGATGATGGTGGTGATGATGGTGATGATGATGGTGGTGGTGATGGTGATGATGGTGGCGGTGATGGTGATGATGATGGTGATAATGATGGTGATGATGGTGGCGGTGATGGTGATGGTAGTGATGATGGTGATGATGATGGTGATGATGATGGCGGTAATGATGGTTAGTGGTGATAATGATGATACTAGTGGTGATGATGGTAATGTTAGTGGTGATGATGGTGGTGCTGATAGTCGTGATCATTATGGTGGTGGTGGTGATGTTGGTGGTGATTACGATGTCAGTGGTGGTGTTAGTGGTCATGTGGATGGTGCAGATTGTGAAGGTGGTGGTGGTGGTGGTGATGTTAACAACGGTGACAGTTTTACACGTGACCATCACGGCCCATCACAAACCTGCAATATTCATCCCGTATGGATGGACTGACCCCGCCATATTAACGTGGAATTTCCACCTCTGGCTCACCGCCAAGCGGAGAGCCCCAGAATTGACAACGTCTGGGGCCCTATCGTGGTTCATCCCGTCGTATATCTCTCTCTCTCTCTCAGGGTTTAACAGATTTTATCGTTTCACTTGGATATTGATTCTATGAGACATCTCCTTTTACAGTGGCAAAATATAGTGATAGGTTTTTACCCTTTCAACTGGTACAAACAACTGACACCTTTATACAAGGCATCATGTTTGCAATAACCACAACACAAGCAGTCAAAATGCAAACAAAAAAGAAACAACTCTGATGATGATAATGATATGCACTGTCCTTGAAGTTGATTGGTCCACACCCGAGACAGCTTTTCTTAGAGCCTAGTCTCACATGGTGTTGGACCAGATGACGCCAAAAGGCGTACAACTCAAAAACAGCGCACTATCAGAGTATTGAGAGCTCGGGTAAAGCATTTACACTATGAGACCTCCATTACCAGTATCAATACTCTGATAGTGCACTGTTTTTGAGTTGTATGCCTTTTGGCGTCATCTGGTCCAACACCAATGGAGACTAGGCTCTAAGAAAAGCTGTCTCGGGTGTGGACCAATCAACTTCAAGGACAGTGCCTATCATTATCAGAGTTGTTTCTTTTTTGTTTGCATTTTGACTGCTTGTGTTGTGGTTATTGCAAACACGATGCCTTGCATAAAGGTCTCAGTTTTTTGTACCGGGTGAAAGGGTAAAAACCTATCACTATACTTGGATATCGATTCTCTGAACAAAGCGCTCAATAGATCTGCCGTGGCAAATGTCAGAGCCCTGTGTGTTGCCGTCGCTATGAATTCACGATCCGATTGGGTTGACCCACTTGTTCTTCCACAGCTTATACAGATCTCCCCCATCCAAATGGCTAATGATGGTGATGGTGATCTGGATGCCGTGTGCAGAAAGCCAAACGCATTCACAGCTGTTCGTATGTGCTACACGCCAACAGCACTTGCCCCGAAAAGGTATATTACAGGCTATACGGGGGATCTTTGCTTTTGTTATTGTTGTTGTATAAAGCTAGGGGCTACCACCAACACCAGCAACGATTATCTGAACCGGTTCTGGCCCCCACCCCCCTAGGTCGACTCAGCCTCAAATTTAGTAGCCCGTGTTGGTGTGTAAACATCACCCACTCAAAGCATTTGCCCGAACGGTAAGTTAAGGCTGCGAGGTGAACTTGGCACACATGCCAAGCCTCAACATTCCCAGCCACCACACGCCCGGCCAAACAGCTTCTGTTTGGCCGGATCGAGGCGGCTAAACGGGCGCGGCACGGGCTTGAGAAGAGATGGAGTGATGGGTGAGTGGGTGGGTGAGTGGGTGAGTGCGTGAGTGGTTGAATGAATGAGTGGGTGAGTGAGTGGGTGGGTGAGTGAGTGGGTGAGTGACACGGGCTAGAGAAGAGATGGAGTGATGAGTGAGTGAATGAGTGAGTGAATGAGTGGGTGAGTGGGTGAGTGTGTGAGTGACACGAGCTAGAGAAGAGATGGAGTGATGGGTGAGTGAGTGAATGAGTGAGTGAATGAGTGGGTGAGTGGGTGAGTGAGTGGGTGAGTGTGTGAGTGACACGGGCTAGAGAAGAGATGGAGTGATGGGTGAGTGAGTGGGTGAGTGTGTGAGTGACACGGGCTAGAGAAGAGATGGAGTGATGGGTGAGTGAATGAGTGAGTGAATGAGTGGGTGAGTGGGTAAGTGAGTGGGTGAGTGTGTGAGTGACACGGGCTAGAGAAGAGATGGAGTGATGGGTGAGTGAATGAGTGAGTGAGTGGGTGAGTGGGTGAGTGAGTGGGTGAGTGTGTGAGTGACACGGGCTAGAGAAGAGATGGAGTGATGGGTGAGTGAATGAGTGAGTGACACGGGCTAGAGATGAGTGGGTGAGTGGGTGAGTGAGTGGGTGAGTGTGTGAGTGACACGGGCTAGAAAAGAGATGGAGTGATGGGTGAGTGAATGAGTGAGTGAATGAGTGGGTGAGTGTGTGAGTGACACGGGCTAGAGAAGAGATGGAGTGATGGGTGAGTGAATGAGTGAGTGAGTGGGTGAGTGGGTGAGTGTGTGAGTGACACGGGCTAGAGAAGAGATGGAGTGATGGGTGAGTGAATGAGTGAGTGAATGAGTGAGTGAATGAGTGGGTGGGTGAGTGTGTGAGTGACACGGGCTAGAGAAGAGATGGAGTGATGGGTGAGTGAATGAGTGAGTGAGTGGGTGAGTGGGTGAGTGAGTGGGTGAGTGTGTGAGTGACACGGGCTAGAAAAGAGATGGAGTGATGGGTGAGTGAATGAGTGAGTGAATGAGTGGGTGAGTGGTGAGTGTGTGAGTGACACGGGCTAGAGAAGAGATGGAGTGATGGGTGAGTGAATGAGTGAGTGAGTGGGTGAGTGGGTGAGTGTGTGAGTGACACGGGCTAGAGAAGAGATGGAGTGATGTGGTACAGGAGGACGTGGAACTGAGTGGACTTGCCGATGACCGGTACCAGCGGTGTCAAGATCGGCCTCTGTGGAGGAGGCTCGTGAAGGACGCTGCTACTGGGCAGTTGGAGGCAGTCGCCCTCACACACACGCATACACGCCCACACACGCACACACACACACGCGCACACACACATGTACACACACACACGCGCACACACACTCGCGCACACACTCACACACACGCACGTACACGCACGTACACACACGCACGCACACACACACACAGACACACACACACGCACACACACACGCACACACGCACAGAGCAACATCGCCCCCTACCGCTAAACCACAGCCAAGTCCTCGCACCAACGCGCGGTGCTCGCACTTTGGGGCCGTCCATAAATGACGTCACGCATTTGGGGTGGGGGGGGGTCAGGCATTTGTGACGATGTGTGACGAGGGGGGGGGGTTGAGAAATGTGACGTCACATCAAAATGCGGCGCAACTTTAAATAAATATAGACAACGCGTTCTACTTAATTAAATCGACTTTCTAATAAATGTTTTCTCCTACAACATCAGAGTGCAGCGCCACATTAAACACGCACTACAATGACAAGAGTTTAAAGCGATTTGAAGCGTCTTCTTGGTTCTTTCGGTAAAGTCACGTAGAAGGGAAATAATAAAATAATAATAAAACATAATAAAATAAAAATTCTCACGACGTTTCGGCCACAACGCAAGCAGCCGTCCTCAGGTGAAGAACAGGTCTGTCTCATTCAGACGCTGTCTTCCCGACAGACCTGGTCTTCACCTGAGGACGGCTGCTTGCGTTGTGGCCGAAACGTCGTGAGAATTATTTTATCATGTTTTATTTTTGTTATTTTATTATTTCCCTTCTACGTGACTTTACCGAAAGAACCAAGAAGATGAATCCCTGCAGTCACGAAAGCTTTAAATCGAAATAAAACGATTTGAAGCATGTTTTTTGGGGGGGGGGCAGAGCTTTGTGACGTCATATTTGAGGTCAAAAATCCTCCAAAATCGCGTGACGTCATTTATGGACGACCCCAATCGCGTTGCTCCGGTTCGCGAGAAGCCCACGTGACCGCCACCTGCAGTCCAGCCACATCGATTTGCTGCGCGGAAAAATTGTACATTTTTAAATCCTTTATATTAAGTTCGCTTGCTTGCTTAGGACCGTGCAAATCTTTCGGTCGTTTTTTAACCCACTTCCCGTGATCCAATCGAGCTGACATTTTGCACACAGGCTCGTTGTGCGAGACAATTAATGTTCGTGAATTTTGTTTCCAAAATTTTAAACTTTTTAGGACAAAAAATTATATTTATTACCAATTGCTTAATGGTGGCAGGCAATCATCTGACCCATAGGTGGCAGCCATCTCAAGCCAGAGGACGAGAGGACTCTAGCCGCCACGCATATAAAGGATTTTGAGTGAAAAACTTTGTTTTTACGGGTTAATTTTTTGGATCGTAAGGAGTCCTTCCCCGTCATGAGCGCGGATTTTCGAGAGCCCTGCTGTAGTATGAACACATTGTCCTGCGGAGGGAGCTGGTAGGAACGTCGGGTTGCTCGGTCAATGGCCTGCAGGGTCAACGGCGGCGTGGTGTATTCTGCAAATATGCCCGACTGTGAGGGCGGGCACAAGCCGGCGTGAGTAGGTTAAACGTTGGGTTTTATAAGGGCACCACGGGGTGACCAGCCCCTCCCCTCCCCACCCAGCCCCACCCTCCCCACCCCCACCCAGCCCCTCCCCACCCAGCCCCACCCCTCCTACCCCCACCCCAGAGACACTGACTCACACAGAGACCCATAGACTTACAAAGAGACCCATAGACTCACACAGAGACCCATAGACTCACAAAGAGACCCATAGACTCACACAGAGACCCAATGACTCACACATAGACCCATAGACTCGCACAGAGACCCATAGACTCACACAAAGATCCACAGACTCACACAGAGACCCGTAGACTCACACAGAGACCCATAGACTCACACAGAGACCCATAGACTCACGCAGAGACCCATAGACTCACACAGAGACCCATATACTCACGCAGAGACCCATAGACTCACACAGAGACCCATAGACTCACGCAGAGACCCATAGACTCACACAGAGACCCATATACTCACGCAGAGACCCATAGACTCACGCAGAGACCCATAGACTCACGCAGAGACCCATAGTCTCACACAGAGACCCATAGACTCACACAGAGACCCATAGACTCACACAGAGACCCATAGACTCACACAGAGACCCATAGACTCACGCAGAGACCCATAGACTCACACAGAGACCCATATACTCACACAGAGACCCATAGACTCACGCAGAGACCCATAGACTCACACAGAAACCCATAGTCTCACACAGAGACCCATAGACTACACAGAGACCCATAGACTCACACAGAGACCCATAGACTCACACAGAGACCCATAGATCACACAGAGACCCATAGACTCACACAGAGACCCATATACTCACACAGAGACCCATAGACTCACACAGAGACCCATAGACTCACACAGAGACCATAGACTCACGCAGAGACCCATAGACTCACACAGAGACCCATAGACTCACGCAGAGACCCATAGACTCACACAGAGACCCATATACTCACAGAGACCCATATCTCACACAGAGACCCATAGACTCACACAGACCCATAGACTCACACAGAGACCCATAGACTCACACAGAGACCCATAGACTCACACAGAGACCCATAGACTCACACAGAGACCCATAACTCACACAGAGACCCTAGACTCACACAGAGACCCATAGACTCACACAGAGACCCGTAGACTCACACAGAGACCCATAGACTTACAAGAGACCCATAGACTCACACAGAGACCCATAGACTCACAGAGACCCATAGACTCACACAGAGACCCAATGACTCACACATAGACCCATAGACTCGCACAGAGACCCATAGACTCACACAAAGACCACAGACTCACACAGAGACCCGTAGACTCACACAGAGACCCATAGACTCACACAGAGACCCATAGACTCACGCAGAGACCCATAGACTCACACAGAGACCCATATACTCACGCAGAGACCCATAGACTCACACAGAGACCCATAGACTCACGCAGAGACCCATAGACTCACACAGAGACCCATATACTCACGCAGAGACCCATAGACTCACGCAGAGACCCATAGACTCACGCAGAGACCCATAGTCTCACACAGAGACCCATAGACTCACACAGAGACCCATAGACTCACACAGAGACCCATAGACTCACACAGAGACCCATAACTCACGCAGAGACCCATAGACTCACACAGAGACCCATATACTCACACAGAGACCCATAGACTCACGCAGAGACCCATAGACTCACACAGAAACCCATAGTCTCACACAGAGACCCATAGACTCACACAGAGACCCATAGACTCACACAGAGACCCATAGACTCACACAGAGACCATAGACTCACACAGAGACCCATAGACTCACACAGAGACCCATATACTCACACAGAGACCCATAGACTCACACAGAGACCCATAGACTCACACAGAGACCCATAGACTCACGCAGAGACCCATAGACTCACACAGAGACCCATAGACTCACGCAGAGACCCATAGACTCACACAGAGACCCATATACTCACACAGAGACCCATAGTCTCACACAGAGACCCATAGACTCACACAGAGACCCATAGACTCACACAGAGACCCATAGACTCACACAGAGACCCATAGACTCACACAGAGACCCATAGACTCACACAGAGACCCATAGACTCACACAGAGACCCATAAACTCACACAGAGACCCGTAGACTCACACAGAGACCCATAGACTCACACAGAGACCCGTAGACTCACACAGAAACCCATAGACTCATATAGACTCACACAGAGACCCATAGACTCACACAGAGACCCGTAGACTCACACAGAGACCCGTAGACTCACACAGAGACCTATAGACTCACACAGAGACCCACAGACTCACACAGAGACCCATAGACTCACACAGAGACCCATAGACACACACAGAGACCCACAGACTCACACAGAGACCCATAGACACACACAGAGACCCATATACTCACACAGAGACCCATAGACTCACACAAAGATCCATAGTTTATTGTCCGTACCTCCGATTCGCACGGTTGGCTACGTAACCGTGGCGACCAGGGCTGAGCCAACGACCTTCTGACCTGGCGATGAGGCCAGTGACCTTCTGACCTGCGGGTCAAGCTCTACGGCCACGGTGACCCCCCCCACCTCCACCAACTTCACGGAGGTGGGTGGTGGGGGGAGGGGGGCAGGTCAACAGTCTTCTGCGGTGGGGAGGGGAGGGGGGAGGGGTGGGTGGGTGATCGGGCCCAGCGTCACGACGGTTCGTCGTCCACGAGGGCCAGCAAGGAGCGGACGTTCCCGCGAACTCTGCCCCCTCCGAGGAGGAGGAGGAGTGGAGGAGGAGGGGGCGGAGGAGGGGCGGAGGAGGAGGGGGCGGAGGAGGGGCGGGAGGAGGAGGGGGCGGAGGAGGAGGAGGAGGAGGAGGAGGGGAGGAGGAGGTGGAGGTGGAGGAGGAGGAGGAGGAGGGGCGGAGGAGGAGGGGGCGGAGGAGGAGGAGGGGGAGGAGGAGGTGGAGGTGGAGGAGGAGGGGGCGGAGGAGGAGGTGGAGGAGGAGGAGGAGGGGCGGAGGAGGAGGGGCGGAGGAGGAGGAGGTGGAGGAGGAGGAGGAGGAGGTGGAGGAGGAGGGGGAGGTGGAGGCGCTTCGTGCGAACTGGACCGGGCGAAAACCTTCTCCGGGCGGCTGCAGGGCGTGGGGGCAGTGCAGCTGGCAGAGGCTGAGCCAGACTCGGTCGGGGTCCACGGCCATCACGCTGCGCAGCAGCCTGGCCCACGGGGGGGGGGGAATAAATAATAAATAATGTCGAAATAATATAAACGCGCCGCACAATGGGTACGACCCACGGCACGACGTAGCTGACATCATCGTCGTCGTCATCATCGTCGTCGTCATCATCGTCGTCGTCGTCATCGTCGTCATCGTCATCATTGTCGTCATCATCGTCGTTATCGTCGTTATCATCATCGTCATCATCATCATCATCGTCATCATCGTCATCATCGTCATCATCGTCGTCATCGTCATCATCGTCATCATCATCATCGTCATCATCATCATCATCATCGTCATCATTGTCGTCATCATCGTCGTTATCGTCGTTATCATCGTCGTCGTCATCATCGTCATCGTCGTCGTCATCGTCGTCATCGTCATCGTGGTCATCATCGTTGTTATCGTCATCATCATCATCGTCGTCATCGTCGTCGTCATCATCATCATCGTCATCATCATCATCATCGTCATCATCGTCGTCTGTTCGAAATGTTTAGCATACTTCCCGACATGCAACAAACTTGAAATTTGCCATGTGGCTAGCTTCCAGACTGTACACAATGCAAAAAGTATAAAAATAGACTTTTGTATTTTGGGGGTGGGGTGGGGCGCAATAATGGATCTAATATTTTGCACGGCAAGTGAGCGGTGACGTCACGTCTGTGATGTCACCGCATGCTCGGACTGAATTATTAATTACCGTACTCTTAGTTTTTTCGGTAAAGTCACGTAGGTAAAAAAATGAAATAAAAATTTATAAAAAATAAAGTTAAAAAAATCACGACGTTTCGGAGGCAACACAAGTCTCCGTCATCAGGTGGGACCGTCACAGCCAGATTTGCTGCATCACTTGATACCTCACTTGATACATCACTAGATTTGCTGTATCACTTGAAAGCTTCAAATCTAGAATGATTAATTTCCGTGCCAAGAACGGGTACACCTGCTTGTACACGTATATATATGAGTATGGATCTCTATGGGTCTCTGTAGGTTTCTGTGTTTCGACATGAGTCTCGATCGCCGTGTGTGTCTCCACGGGTCTCTTTCCATCTAGAATGAAAATAAGTATAACCCGTAAAAACAAAGTTTTTCACTATAAATCCTTTATATGCGTGGCGGCTAGAGTCCTCTCGTCCTCTGGCTTGAGATGGCTGCCACCTATGGGTCAGATGATTGTCTGGCAGCATTAAGCAATTGGTAATTAAATATTTAAAAAAATATCCCTAAACAGTGTAAAATTTAGAAAAAATTTCACGAACATTAATTGTCACGCACAACGAGTCTGTGTGCAAAATGTCAGCTCGATTGGATCACGGGAAGTGGGTTAAAAAACGACCGAAAGATTTGCACGGTCGTAAGCAAGCAAGCAAGCACGCAAGCACATTAATATAAAGGATTTTAAAAAACGAATTTCTTAACGACTTCTTTGTCGCGTTTCGTCTTTCGTTCGCACCTCTGATCAGCGCGGTCAGCTAACGTGCGGCGGCGAGAAAAAAAGTTAAACGAGCGGATCCCGTAACAGCGCCGCTGGTAACGAGAGTGGCGCTCACCCCATCGCTGCCTCCTGCAGCACCATCGGCTGGTGGCAGCTGAGGTAGGGCAAGGCAGCAGTCACCACCGTGTCCAGATCCGCATTGTCTGAGGTCAACAACAAACAAAACACGCACACGCATATCCTTCTTTAGCGCCGGTAGGAACCTCCTGGTTACACCAGAACCACAAGGGATTATTGTGTCCGTCCGTCCATCGTGCAGGGAGGGGCTGGGTGGGGAGAGAGGGGCTGGGTGGGGAGGGGAGTGCGGGGAGGGTGGGGCTGGGTAGGGAGGGCTGGATGGGAGGTGGGAGGGTGGGGCTGGGTGGGGAGGGAAGGGTAGGGAGGGGCTGGGTGGGGAGGGAGGGCTGGGTGGGAGGGAGGATGGGGCTGGGTGGGGAGGGTGGAGAGGGCTGGGTGGGAGGCTGGGTGGGCGGTGGGAGGGGTGGGCTGGGTGGGGAGGGCTGGTCACCCCGTGGTGCCCTTATAAAACTCAACGTTTAACCTACTCACGCCGGCTTGTGCCCGCCCTCACAGTCGGGCATATTTGCGGAATACACCACGCCGCCGTTGACCCTGCAGGCCATTGACCGAGCAACCCGACGTTCCTACCAGCTCCCTCCGCAGGAATGTGTTTGGGCAAACGCTGTTAGGCGAGTAGCACCTATGACAACCGGCACAGCGCACGAGGGGGTGGGTGGCCAGCACCACACGCAAACAAATGCAAAGATAAAGATCCCCCATATAGCCTTAGACTGTAGGGGCAAGTGCTGTTAGCGAGCACCTATGAAGGCCAGCACGGCACACGAGGAGGTGGGTGGCCAGCACCACGCCCGGCCGCCTTTGTCTCCGCAGTGGCGATGTTTACACACCGCACCGGTTACTCATTCGAGGCCGAGTCAACCTAAGGGAGGCCCTGGACTGGTTCAGATCATCGTCACGGGTGTTGGCCGTGAGCGGGACTCGAACTTGGGTCGCCGAGTTCGTAGCGCAGCATAGCGCTAAGCCGCCGCTCCCCACGGATGCACGCAGACAAAAACACACGCACACACACACACTACACACACACGCACACACAACACGCACACACACACGCACACACACACGCACACACACACATACACACACACAACACACACACGCACACACACACACGCACAACACACATACACACNCACACACCGCACACACACACACACACGCACACACACAACAATAAAGGCACACACACACACACATACACACGCACACACACAACAAAATAAACACACACACACGCGCACACACACACACAAAATAAAGGCACACACACACACGCGCACACACACGCGCACACACGCACGCGCCGTGCGAGCGCTCATGAATAGATGATAAAAATTAATAATTCATCCTCGCACCTTCACTCCGGCGCCATGCTGTTAGTCACAAAACACACAGGCTGCACACGCACGCGCACACACACACACACGCACGGAACACACACACCAACACACGCACACACCATCGCACGGAACGCACACACCAACACACGCACGCACACACACACACACACGCACACACACACACGCACACACACACACGCACGCACGGAACGCACACACCAACACACGCACACACACACACACGAACACACGCACACGCCATCGCACGTGAAGACAGCAACGCACGCACACGCACGGAACACACCGACGACATCAACAACAACCGCCGTTCACCACCGAGTGACGGTGATGTCACCATGACGCATAGTGCCAGGCCAGGCCAGTTCAGGCCAGTTCAGGCCAGTTCAGTTCAGGCTAAGCCAGGCCAAGCCAGTTCAGGCCAGTTCAGGCCAGTTCAGTTCAGGCCAGTTCAGTTCAGGCGAGTTCAGACCAGGCCAGTTCAGGCCAGTTTCAGACCAGGTCAGTTTCAGACCAGGCCAGTTCAGGCCAGTTCAGGCCAGTTCAGTTCAGGCCAGTTCAGTTCAGGCGAGTTCAGACCAGGCCAGTTCAGGCCAGTTTCAGACCAGGCCAGTTCAGGCCAGTTCAGGCCAGTTCAGTTCAGGCCAGTTCAGTTCAGGCCAGTTCAGTTCAGGCCAGGCCAGTTCAGTTCAGACCAGGCCAGTTCAGGCCAGTTCAGTTCAGGCCAGTTCAGTTCAGGCCAGTTCAGACCAGGCCAGTTCAGGCCAAGTTCAGACCAGTTCAGGCCAGTTCAGACCAGGCCAGGCCCAGCCAGGGCCCAGGTTGCGCTCTGTGGAGGCCACCGAGCGACCCGCCCCGCCCTCTCACCGAGCCGCAGGGCGATGGCCAGAGGCCCCAGGCTGTCGAGAGCGGCGGCCTGCAGGCGGCAGGCGAGCGACCGCGGGTACAGGGCGGCCCCCCGGCCCCCCGGCCGTCCCCGCCGGCGGCCCTCGGCCCCCGCGGCGGCGCTCACGGGCGCCCTCGCCGCCAGCGAGGCGGCGACGGGGCCCAGCAGCTCGCCGGAGACGCGCCGGCGCAGGAAGTCGCCGCAGACGCGCGACAGCGACACCAGCGTCTGGGTGGGGGGGGGGGGGGGTGGGACAGGGGACAGAGTTTAATGGGGCGGTGATGCGGAGGAGGTCGCGAGGACGTGTGCGCGTTGAACTTCCTTCGCACCGCCGTACGTAGCCAACCGTGCGGGGGAAAGACAACAAACTGTGGGTCTCTGTGTGGTGGTGAGTCTGTGTGGTGAGTCTGTGGGTCTCTGTGTGGTGGGTCTCTGTGTGGTGAGTCTGTGTGGTGANTGGTGGTGAGNCTGTGTGGGTCTGCGTGGTGGCTCTGTGTGGTGAGTCTGTGGGTCTCTGTGTGGTGAGTCTATGGGTCTCTGTGTGGTGGTGAGTCTGTGTGGTGGTGAGTCTGTGTGGTGAGTCTGTGGGTCTCTGTGTGGTGGTGAGTCTGTGTGGTGAGTCTGTGGGTCTCTGTGTGGTGAGTCTGTGGGTCTCTGTGTGGTGAGTCTGTGTGGTGAGTCTGTGGGTCTGGTGGTGAGTCNGTGGGTCTCTGTGTGGTGGGTCTCTGTGTGGTGGGTCTCTGTGTGGTGGTGAGTCTGTGTGGTGAGTCTGTGGGTCTCTGTGTGTGGTGAGTGGTGAGTCTGTGGGTCTCTGTGGTGAGTCTGTGGGTCTCTGTGTGGTGAGTCTGTGTGGTGAGTCTGTGGGNCTCTGTGTGTGTGAGTCTGTGGGTCTCTGTGTGGTGAGTCTGTGGGTCTCTGTGTGGTGAATCTGTGGGTCTCTGTGTGGTGGTGAGTCTGTGTGGTGAGGGTCTGTGGGTCTCTGTGTGTGGTGAGTCTGTGTGGTGAGTCTGTGGTGTCTCTGTGTGGTGAGTCTGTGGGTCTCTGTGTGGTGAGTCTGTGTGGTGAGTCTGTGGGTCTGTGAGTCTGTGGGNCTCTGTGTGGTGAGTCTGTGGGTCTCTGTGTGGTGGGTCTCTGTGTGGTGGTGAGTCTGTGTGGTGAGTCTGTGAGCCTCTGTGTGGTGAGTCTATGGGTCTCTGTGTGGTGAGTCTATGGGTCTCTGTGTGGTGGTGAGTCTGTGTGGTGAGTCTGTGAGCCTCTGTGTGGTGAGTCTGTGGGTCTCTGTGTGGTGAGTCTCTGGGTGGTGAGTCTGTGGGTGAGTCTGTGGGTCTCTGTGTGGTGATGGGTCTCTGTNTGGTGGTGAGTCTGTGTGGTGGTGGGGTGGGGTCTCTGTGTGGTGGTGAGTCTGTGTCTTGTGTGGTGAGTCTGTGGGTGGGTCTGTGAGTCTGTGGGTCTCTGTGTGGTGAGTCTGTGGGTCTCTGTGTGGTGAGTCTGTGTGAGTCTGTGAGTCTCTGTGTGGTGAGTCTATGGGTCTCTGTGTGGTGAGTCTATGGGTCTCTGTGTGCGAGTCTATGGGTCTCTGTGTGCGAGTCGTAAGTACAACAGCCGCGCAACAGATGGCAGTGGTGACATCTACATCTGCAGAACGTGAAGAACCAGTGGCATCTACGTCTGCAGAACGTGAAGAACCAGTGGCATCTACGTCTGCAGAACGTGAAGAACCAGTGGCATCTACGTCTGCAGAACGTGAAGAACCAGTGGCATTTACATCTGCAGAACGTGAAGAACCAGTGGCATATACATCTGCAGAACGTGAAGAACCAGTGACATCTACATCTGCAGAACGTGAAGAACCAGTGACATCTACATCTGCAGAACGTGAAGAACCAGTGGCATCTACATCTGCAGAACATTAAGAACCAGTGGCATCTATATCTACAGAACGTGAAGAACCAGTGGCATCTACATCTGCAGAACATTAAGAACCAGTGGCATCTACATCTGCAGAACGTGAAGAACCAGTGGCATCTACATATGTAGAGAGTGAAGAACCAGTGGCATCTACATCTGCAGAACGTGAAGAACCAGTGGCATCTACATATGTAGAGAGTGAAGAACCAGTGGCATCTACATCTGCAGAACGTGAAGAACCAGTGGCATCAACATCTGCAGAACGTGAAGAACCAGTGGCATCAACATCTGCAGAACGTGAAGAACCAGTGGCATCTACTCTACAGAACGTGAAGAACCAGTGGCATCTACATCTGCAGAACGTGAAGAACCAGTGGCATCTACATCTGCAGAACGTGAAGAACCAGTGGCATCTACATCTGCAGAACGTGAAGAACCAGTGGCATCTACATCTGCAGAACGTGAAGAACCAGTGACATCTACATCTGCAGAACGCGAAGAACCAGTGCATCTACATCTGCAGAATGTGAAGAACCAGTGACATCTACATCTGCAGAACGTGAAGAACCAGTGGCATCTACATCTGCAGAACGTGAAGAACCAGTGGCATCAACATCTGCAGAACGTGAAGAACCAGTGGCATCTACATCTACAGAACGTGAAGAACCAGTGGCATCTACATCTGCAGAACGTGAAGAACCAGTGGCATCTACATCTGCAGAACGTGAAGAACCAGTGACATCTCCGTCCTACAGGAGATTATACAATTTTCAAAGCCATTCCCCGTGTTTAGTGTACACGCCGTACAACACGTTTGGAATCGACAGGAGTGAAGTTGGACTTATGAACAAATGAACGAACGAACAGAACCTCTGGAACCTAACCAGTTCGTAAGTCGAGGAGTCCCTGTAGATATAACTTTTGCAGTTTTGTCAAGATCAAATGTGAGCTTGGGCAAGACTGTCGCGGTGGAGAGATGTTAACTACCTCGCCTGGTGTGCAGGAGGTCGTGAGTTCGATCCCGACCCTGATGCCTGCTGCTGTAGATTTGGAGTTTGCGTGTCTCTCTCTCTCATCATCACGGTGGCTAGATGTTAACTACCTCGCCTGGTATGCAGGAGGTCGTGGGTTCGATCCCGACCCTGATGCCTGCTGTGTATTTGGAGTTTGCGTGTCTCTCTCTCATCATCATCACGGTGGCTAGGAGATGTTAACTACCTCGCCTGGTGTACAGGAGGTCGTGGGTTTGATCCCGACCCTGACGCCTGCTGCTGTATATTTGGAGTTTGCGTGTCTCTCTCTCTCATCATCACGGTGGCTAGATGTTAACTACCTCGCCTGGTATGCAGGAGGTCGTGGGTTCGATCCCGACCCTGATGCCTGCTGTGTATTTGGAGTTTGCGTGTCTCTCCTCATCATCATCACGGTGGCTAGGAGATGTTAACTACCTCGCCTGGTGTGCAGGAGGTCGTGGGTTCGATCCCGACCCTGATGCCTGTGTATTTGGAGTGCGTGTCTCTCTCTCATCATCATCACGGTGGCTAGGAGATGTTAACTACCTCGCCTGGTGTACAGGAGGTCGTGGGTTTGATCCCGACCCTGACGCCTGCTGCTGTGTATTTGGAGTTTGCGTGTCTCTCTCTCTCCCCGTGGTCGCGTGGATATTTCACCGGGTCCTTCAGTGTTTCCCTCCACATTTAGAATCACCGTCACTGCTATGAATGTCCCCGTGATGATGACGACGACGACGACGATGATGATGATGAGCAACTTTGCCGGGCTATCATTTGTCATCGCCAGGTCGCTTCTGAAGAAATAATCAAACAGCTCAGTGTAGTCTTACCTGCTAAACTAAAATTAGCAACCAGTGGAACCTCATTTGCCAGTAAAGAAATATGATAATTGTTTTTTGACCCTTTTTTCTGGCAACAAAACTGACACCTTTTTTACAAGGAGTCATGTTTGCATAGACCACAATACCTGCAGTCATAATGCAAACAAAAAGAACATAACTCTGTTTGCATTCTGACTGCAGGTATTGTGGTCTATGCAAACATGACTCCTTGTAAAAAAAGGTGTCAGTTTTGTTGCCAGATAGAAGGGTAAAAAAACAATTATCATTAAAATTAGCCACAGCAGAATAGCTCGCAAAGAGCCAGCGGAGACGGCTCGCCTCGCGTGAGCCAGTGGAAAAAAAAGGGGTTCACGGGTGGCTCGCTTCGCGGCGCACCGTCCCACGCGTGGGTCCGCTCAGACGCGACGGCACCTTGAATGCGGCGAGGATGACCCTCCACTCGTCGCCGGTGAGCCTCTGGACGAGCGCCGGCCACAGGCGGTGAGCCATGGGCAGGCAGGAATCCTCGCGCGCGGACAGGACGCCCATCGCCAGCCGCACCACCTCCAGCATCTACACACACGGAGGTACAAAAGACAAAGGTCCCCCGTGTAGCCTCGACAGACTGTTGGGGCAAGTGCTGTTGGCGAGCACCTGTGAAGGCCGGAATGGGACACAAGAGGGTGGGTGGCCGCCTTTGTCTCCCCAGTGGCGATGTTCACACACGCACACAAAGATCCCCCGTATAGCCTTAACAGACTGTAGGGGCAAGTGCTGTTAGCGAGCACCTATGAAGGCCGGAACGGTACACGAGGGGGTGGGTGGCCAGCACCACGCCCGACCGCCTTTGTCTCCCCAGTGGCGATGTTTACACACCATACCAGGTACTCATTTCAGGCTGAGTCAACCTAGGGGAGGCCCAGGACCGGTTCAGACAATCGTCACAGGCGTTGGCCGTGAGCGGGAATCGAACCCGGGTCGCCGGGTTCGTAGCGCAGACTCACACAGTCCCACGGTGACCCCACACCACCTCCAGTAGCTACACACACAGAGAACTATTGCGTGGGTCGGGTTAAACAAGCTCCTGGGCCTCGTGTGTGTGTGCCCGTGTGTGTGTGTGTGGGCCTCGTGTGTGTGTGTGTGTGCCCCGTGTGTGTGTGTGTGGGCCCCGTGTGTGTGTGTGTGTGGGCCCCANGTGTGTGTGTGTGTGTGTGGGCCCCGTGTGTGTGTGTGTGTGGGCCCGCGTGTGTGTGTGTGTGTGTGCCCGTGTGTGTGTGTGGGCCTCGTGTGTGTGTGTGTGCCCCGTGTGTGTGTGTGTGTGTGGGCCCCGTGTGTGTGTGTGGGCCCGTGTGTGTGTGTGTGGGCCCCGTGTGTGTGTGTGCCGCGTGTGTGTGTGTGTGCCCCGTGTGTGTGTGTGCCCATGTGTGTGTGTGTGCCGCGTGTGTGTGTGTGTGCCCCGCGTGTGTGTGTGCCCCGTGTTTGTGTGTGTGGGTCCCGCGTCTCACCGTGAGCCGCACAGCGACGTCGTGGTGCGACAGGAGGTGCACGCTCCGCTCCAGCAGCGCCCCGCACAGCTCCAGCTGGGGCGGCAACGCCGGCTTCTTGTCGTAGCCGGCATCCTCCTCCTCCTCCTTCAGCTCCTCCCCCTTCTCCTTAAGCTCCTCCTCCTTCTCTGTCCCCTCCCTAACCCGGCCCCCAACTCCGCTCCTAGGCCCACACACGCAGGGGAGGGGGGACGGGGTCACGCACAGAGGTCGCAACCGGGTACCCGATACCCGTACCCGGCCGGGTACGGGTAGGCCGTCCGTGAGTCACTGGTGAGTAACCATTTGTCACTCATTTCCCAACGTCTTGTCTCTTCTCACAATTCAAGTTCCTAGAATCAACCCACCCGCACCTGCAGCATGGCTTCATCCCAGAGGTCGCAATCAGGTACCCGATACCCGTACCCTACCCGTACCCAGCCGGGTACGGGTAGGGTACGGGTACGGCCGGGTACGGGTACCCGTTTGCGACCCTGGTGCGGCCGGGTACGGGTACGCGTAAGGAATCAAAACCCGTTTGCGACCTCTGGTCACGCATCGCCGATTCGCACGGTTGGCGTGCATGTATGAGTGAGCGAATGAGCGGGTGAGCGGGTGAGCGAGAAAAAGAGAGAACGAATGAGCGAGCAGGTGAATGAGTCAATGAATGAGTAAATGAATGAGTGAATGTGTGAGTACATGCGTGAATGAGTGAGCAATCGAATTAGTGAATTAGTGAGTGAATAGTGAAAGAGTAATTAAATAAGTGAATGAGCTGGTGAATGGGTGAGTGAACGTGTGCATAAACGAATGAGTGAAGGAGTGAGTAAATGAATGAGTGCCCTGGTGAGTAAATGCGCGAGGAATTGAGTGAACGAGTGAATGAGTGAATTAGTGAGTGAAAGAGTAATTAAATAAGTGAATGAGCTAGTGAATGGGTGAGTGAATGTGTGCGTAAGTGAACGAGTGAATGAGCGCGGAAATCAACAAGCGAGTTCATGAGCGAGTCAATTCGTGAATGGACGAGTGAGCAAACAGGTGAACGAGCGGGTGAATAAGTCCGTGAACGAGTGAGTAAATGAACGAGCGAATGCTTGAGTGAGCGAGTGAATCAGTGCACCACTGAGTGAGTGAATGAACGAGGGAACAAGTAGAATGAACGAGCGAGCGAGCGAGCGAACGAATGCGAGGAAATGAGTGAACGAGTGAATGAGCGCGCAAATCAACAAGCGACTTCATGAGCGAGTCAATTCGTGAATGGACGAGTGAGTAAACAGGCGAACGAGTGGGTGGATGAGTTCGTGAACGTGCGAATGCTTGAGTGAGCGAGTGAATCAGTGCACCACTGAGCGAGTGAATGAACGAGCAAATGCGTGAGTGAGCGAGTGAATCAGTGCACCACTGAGCGAGTGAATGAACGAGGGAATGCTTGAGTGAGCGAGTGAATCGGTGCACCACTGAGCGAGTGAATGAACGTGTGAATGCGTGAGTGAGCGAGTGAATCAGTGCACCACTGAGCGAGTGAATGAACGAGAGAATGCGTGAGTGAGCGAGTGAATCAGTGCACCACTGAGCGAGTGAATGAACGAGCGAATGCGTGAGTGAGCGAGTGAATCAGTGCACCACTGAGCGAGTGAATGAACGTGTGAATGCGTGAGTGAGCGAGTGAATCAGTGCACCACTGAGCGAGTGAATGAACGTGTGAATGTGTGAGTGAGTGAGTGAATCAGTGCACCACTGAGCGAGTGAATGAACGAGGAATGCGTGAGTGAGCGAGTGAATCAGTGCACCACTGAGCGAGTGAATGAACGAGCGAATGAGTGAGTGAGCGAGTGAATCAGTGCACCACTGAGCGAGTGAATGAACGAGCGAATGCTTGAGTGAGCGAGTGAATCAGTGCACCACTGAGCGAGTGAATGAACGAGCGAATGCGTGAGTGAGCGAGTGAATCAGTGCACCACTGAGCGAGTGAATGAACGAGCGAATGCGTGAGTGAGCGAGTGAATCAGTGCACCACTGAGCGAGTGAATGAACGAGCGAATGCGTGAGTGAGCGAGTGAATCAGTGCACCACTGAGCGAGTGAATGAACGTGCGAATGCGTGAGTGAGCGAGTGAATCAGTGCACCACTGAGCGAGTGAATGAACGAGCGAATGCGTGAGTGAGCGAGTGAATCAGTGCACCACTGAGCGAGTGAATGAACGAGCGAATGCGTGAGTGAGCGAGTGAATCAGTGCACCACTGAGTGAGTGAATGAACGTGCGAATGCTTGAGTGAGCGAGTGAATCAGTGCACCACTGAGCGAGTGAATGAACGAGAGAATGCGTGAGTGAGCGAGTGAATCAGTGCACCACTGAGCGAGTGAATGAACGTGCGAATGCTTGAGTGAGCGAGTGAATCAGTGCACCACTGAGCGAGTGAATGAACGTGCGAATGCTTGAGTGAGCGAGTGAATCAGTGCACCACTGAGCGAGTGAATGAACGTGCGAATACTTGAGTGAGCGAGTGAATCGGTGCACCACTGAGCGAGTGAATGAACGAGCGAATGCGTGAGTGAGCGAGTGAATCAGTGCACCACTGAGCGAGTGAATGAACGTGTGAATGCGTGAGTGAGCGAGTGAATCAGTGCACCACTGAGCGAGTGAATGAACGAGCGAATGCGTGAGTGAGCGAGTGAATCAGTGCACCCTGAGCGAGTGAATGAACGAGAGAATGCTTGAGTGAGCGAGTGAATCAGTGCACCACTGAGCGAGTGAATGAACGAGCGAATGCTTGAGTGAGCGAGTGAATCAGTGCACCACTCAGCGAGTGAATGAACGTGCGAATGCTTGAGTGAGCGAGTGAATCAGTGCATCACTGAGCGAGTGAATGAACGAGGGTACGAGTAGAATGAATGCGAGAGCGAGCGAGCCGACGAATCGGCACGTGGGCGTCGCGGGTACCGGCGGTGTCGTCGTCTGCATCAACCTCCTCCTCCGGCCCCACGTTGCCGGCCGCGAGCTGCGTCTGCCGGTGGTGGTCGCGCACAAACTCCGCCACCTCCTCAGGAGAGCAGGGCGAGCGGCCTTCCTCCCCGCGCGGCCCGGTGGCCCCGGCGGGCCCTGCGGGCCCCGCGGCCGGCTCCCGCGTCCCGTCGCCGCTCCTTCTCCGCTCGGACGCCGCCGTGTGCGGGCCTGGAAACCACTTGTCTGCTCGAGAGGGAGAAAAACCCGAGCCGTCGCGTAGCCGGCCCCGCTGACGGATCAACCTGTGTGTGTGTGTACCCTGTGTGTGTGTCTGTGTGTGTCTGTGTGTGTGTGACTGTGTGTGTGTGTGTCTGTGTGTGTGTCTGTGTGTCTGTGTGTGTGTACTGTGTGTGTGTGTACTGTGTGTACTGTGTGTGTGTGTCTGTGTGTGTGTGTGTGCCCTGTGTGTGTGTGTACTGTGTGTGTGTACCCTGTGTGTGTGTCTGTGTGTGTGTGTACTGTGTGTGTGTGACTGTGTGTGTGTGCGCGCCTGTGTGTGCGCTGTGTGTGACTGTGTGTGTACCCTGTGTGTGTGTGTACCCTGTGTGTGTGTGTACCTGTGTGTGTGTGTACCCTGTGTGTGTGTGTGTGTGTGTGCGCGTGTACCCTGCGTGTGTCTGTGTGTGTGTGTGTGCCCTGTGTGTGTGTGTACCCNGTGTGTGTGTGTGCCCTGTGTGTGTGTCTGTGTGTGTGTGTGTACCCTGTGTGTGTGTGTGTGTGTGTGTGTGTACCCTGTGTGTGTGTGACTGTGTGTGTGCGCGTGTACCCTGCGTGTGTCNGTGTGTGTGTGTGTGTGCCCTGTGTGCGTGTGTCTGTGTGTGTGTCCCTGTGCGCGTGTGCCCTGTGTGCGTGTGTCTGTGTGTGTGTCCCTGTGTGTGTGTGACTGTGTGCGTGTGTCTGTGTGTGTGTCCCTGTGTGTGTGTGCCCTGTGTGCGTGTGTCTGTGTGTGTGTCCCTGTGCGCGTGTACCCTGCGTGTGTCTGTGTGTGTGTGTGTGCCCTGTGTGCGTGTGTCTGTGTGTGTGTCCCTGTGCGCGTGTACCAGGCGCAGGCGAGTGCGAGCAGCGCCGGTGCGGCTCTCCTCGCCAGCGTCGCCGGGTGCCGGTCCACCAGGGACAGCAGCTCCTGTGCGGAGCCCGCGGCCTGCAGCACCGCGTCAGGACCCTCCCCGTAGCGCAGCACCGCCGCAAGCACCAGCTGTGGTGGGGGCAGGGGGGGCAGGGGGGCAGGGGGGGTGCCGTTAACATCGCCGCGGTCCCCGGCTCTCCGCTGGTGTTGGGAATCAGGGCGCCATGGTGGCGAGGAGATGTCAATTAATTCTAGATTTGAAGCTTTCGTGACTGTAAGGATTCATATTCTTAGTCACGTAGGTAAGACATTTTTTTAATTAATAAAAGTAAAATATTTACTTTTTATCTTATTCTTAGGTTTTTATTTTACTTTTATTCTTTTAATTTACCTACGTGACTTTACCGAAAAAACCTAAGATTAAGATGTTGACTACCTCGCCTGGTGTGCAGGAGGTCGTGGGTTCGATCCTGACTCTGACACCTGCTGCTGTATATTTGGAGTTTGTGTGTCTCTCTCTCTCATCATCACGGTGGCTAGGAGATGTTAACTACTTCGCCTGGTGTGCAGGAGGTCGTGGGTTCGATCCCGACCCTGACACCTGCTGCTGTATATTTGGAGTTTGCGTGTCTCTCGCTCTCATCATCACGGTGGCTAGGAGATGTTAACTACCTCGCCTGGTGTGCAGGAGGTCGTGGGTTCGATCCTGACTCTGACACCTGCTGCTGTATATTTGGAGTTTGCGTGTCTCTCTCTCTCATCATCACGGTGGCTAGGAGATGTTAACTACCTCGCCTGGTGTGCAGGAGGTCGTGGGTTCGATCCCGACCCTGACACCTGCTGCTGTATATTTGGAGTTTGCGTGTCTCTCTCTCTCATCATCATCACGGTGGCGAGGAGATGTTAACTAATTCTAGATTTGAAGCATTCGTGACTGTAAGGATTCATATTCTTAGGTTTTTTTCGGTAAAGTCACGTAGGTAGAAAATAAATTAAAATTAATACAAGTAAAATATTAATTTCTATCATATTCTCAGGTTTTTATTTTACTTTTATCAATTTTTTACCTACGTGACTTTACCGAAAAAACCTAAGAATAAGATGTTGACTACCTCGCCTGGTGTGCAGGAGGTCGTGGTTCGATCCCGACCCTGATTGGAGACGTCAAGGCGGTCAGTTCGCCCAGTTTCATTTCTCGTAAACATGACAAAGTTCCCCCGTATAGCCTTGACGGACCTTTTGGGGGGGTATGGCAAGTGCTGCTAGCGAGCACACGCACACGCACACACACGCGCACACACACACGCACGCATACGCACGCACACGCACGCGCACACACACACGCACACACACGCGCACGCACACACACGCACACACACACGCACACGCACGCACACACACGCACGCACGCACACACACGCACACGCACGCACACACGCACACACACGCACGCACGCACGCACACACACGCACGCACGCACACGCACACACGCACACACACACGCACGAACACACACACACACGCACACACACACACACACGCACACACACACACACGCACACACACACACACGCACACTCACCGGCGCGCTCACACACACGCACACACACACACTCACCGGCGCGCTCACACACACGCTCACACACACGCACTCACCGGCGTGCTCACACACACGCACACTCACCGGCGCGCTCACACACACGCACACACACACGCACACTCACCGGCGCGCACACACGCACACACACACGCACTCACCGGCGCGCTCTCGCTCTCCCCCAGGTGGCGCAGGGCGATGGTGACGGCGCTCGCCACGTAGTCCGAGTTGTGAGACACGAGGAGGCCGGGCGCGCGTAGCCACACGCACGCGCCACGTGGCGCGTCACGCGGCGCGCCGTGCAGCACACGGGCTGGGTGTCTAAGCCGTCGCCTACGCACACAGAAACAAAGAGTCCCCGCCGCCCCGTGTAGCCTTCAACGGGCTGTAGGGCAAGTGGTGTGAGCGAGTAGCAGCGCGATGAAGGCCGGCGCTGTGGCACACGAGGTGGTGGGTGGACAGCAGAGGTCGCAACCGGGTACCCGATACCCGTACCCTACCCGATACCCGGCTACCCGTACCCGGCCGGGTACGGGTAGCCGGGTCCCCATCTGAGACCCTGGTGCGGCCGGGTACGGGTACGGGTAGGCCGTGAGTCACTGGTGAGTAACCGTTTGTCACTCATTTCCCAACGTCTTGTCTCTTCTCACAATTCAAGTTCGTAGAATCAACCCACCTGCGCCTGCAACACATGGCTTCATCCCAGAGGTCGCAATCAGGTACCCGGCCGTACCCGTACCCTACCCATACCCTGCCGGGTACGGGTAGGGTACGGTTACGGCTGGGTACGGATACGGGTACCCGTTTGCGACCCTGGTGCAGCCGGGTACGGGTACGGATAAGGAATCAAAACCCGTTTGCGACCTCTGATGCACAGCACCACGCCCGGCCGCCTTTGTCTCCCAGAGTGGCGGTGTTTAATTGGCAGTGTTTACACACCGCCAATTACAATCACTATGATTACGCTGCTGCTGCTGCTGATGATGACGATGACGATAATGATGTCGACAATGATGGTGATGTCACCGATGATGATGTCGACGATAATAATGATGTCGATGATGTCACCGATGATGATGTCGATGATGATGATGTCGACGATAATAATGATGTCGATGATGATGATGTCGATGATGATGATGTCAGCAATGATGTCACCAATAATGTCACCAATAATGTCACCGATGATGATGTCACCGATGATGATGTCACTGACGATGATGTCACCGATGATGATGATGATGTCACCGATGATGATGTTGTCACCGATGATGATGTTGTCACAGATGATGATGTTGTCACAGATGATGATGATGTCACCGATGATGACGATGATGATGTCACTGATGATGATGACGATGCCGATGATTCCTTTCCTCCTCGCTTCTGGCCCCCTGCCGCACTCATGTACACGGCGCGAGAGCAGCTCGCCATGCACATGACCGACACGAACAAACGGAGCAGACAGCCCTCCTCACCTCCCACCCTCTCCAGCACTGGTACAGCACGATGGCCAGCATGGGCCTGAAGTCAAGGCCCAGGACACCGGCAAACCCGGCGATGCCCTCCAGCTGCGCGCTCAGCTGCCACGCGTTGCCGTTGAACGCCTCCAGCGTGCACTCTGCGCAAAGACACAGAGGCAAAGATCTTCATTGGTGTACACAATGTAATAAAGGTCGCTGAGGCGACTTCTGGAATCCGTCTTTTATTCAACTTGCATTACAGCNTTTCCTTCATGCTGCTGACAGGCAGTGTGAGAGGGATAGATAGAGAGAGACGCACTGCCACGTGGCAGCCTGGACCACGTGGCAGCCTGGACCACGTGGCAGCCTGGACCACGTGGCAGCCTGGACCACGTGGCAGCCTGGACCACGTGGCAGCTTGGACCACGTGGCAGCCTGGACCACGTGGCAGCCTGGACCACGTGGCAGCCTGGACCACGTGGCAGCCTGGACCACGTGGCAGCCTGGACCACGTGGCAGCCTGGACCACGTGGCAGCCTGGACCACGTGGCAGCCTGGACCACGTGGCAACCCGGAGCCCCGTGGCAGCCTCCCACGTGGCCCCCTTCCTCCGTTCGTTCCAGTCTGACCACGTGTCGTTCGTCTCCACCCCTATTTAATACCCGGGTCACGTGGTACCTTTCCACCAATCCTGGTTAGCCTCCGTGGAATATTCCAGGCCCCCTCGTAGGCTCCCGGACCACGCCCTGACTCGTCTCCCCATTGGCTGTGGCTAAAGCCAGCAGAACTAATCATTACTCTCGCAGCTGTCACCTTCCCGTCACGTCAGAGCCACGCCCCGACTCGTCTCCCCATTGGCTGTGGCTAAAGCCAGCAGAACCAATCATTCCTTGACGAGTTGCCATACGTCAGGGAGCCNCTAGGCTTCCCCCACTATAGACAGGACCAGCAGAGCCTCATCGTGACGAATCGTGTACGTCAGTGAGCCGGTATACCTCACATTACATGCGCAAAGACACAGAGCAAGATCCCCCCCCCCCGTGCTCCCGACACAAAAGCTGTCGGACGGCCGTTGGTGAGCACCGAGAAAGGTCAATATGGCTCACACGGCGCTCTCTGAGTGAGTGAGGTGGAGCCGTCTCTGAGTGAGTGAGTGTGGAGCGTCTCTGAGTGAGTGAGGGTGGAGCGTCTCTGAGTGAGTGAGTGAGGGTGNGCGACTGAGTGAGTGAGTGAGGGTGGAGCGTCTCTGAGTGAGTGAGGGTGGAGCGTCTCTGAGTGAGTGAGTGAGGGTGGAGCGTCACTGAGTGAGTGAGTGAGGGTGGGCGACTGAGTGAGTGAGTGAGGGTGGAGCGCTCTGAGTGAGTGTGGGTGGAGCGTCACTGAGTGAGAGTGTGAGCGAGTGAGGGTGAGCTGGTAGTGAGGGGGAGCGTCTCTGAGTGAGTGAGGGTGGAGTCTCTGAGTGAGTGAGGGTGGAGCGTCTGAGTGAGTGAGGGTGGAGCGTCTCTGAGTGAGTGAGGGTGAGCGTCTCTGAGTGAGTGAGGGTGGAGTCTCTGAGTGAGTGAGGGTGGAGCGTCTCTGAGTGAGTGAGGGTGGAGTGAGTGAGTGAGTGAGGGTGGAGCGTGTGAGTGAGTGAGGGTGGAGCGTCTCTGAGTGAGTGAGGGTGGAGCGCTCGAGTGAGTGAGTGAGGGTGGAGCGTCACTGAGTGAGTGAGTGAGGGTGGAGCGTCACTGAGTGAGTGAGTGAGGGTGGAGCGTCTCTGAGTGAGTGTGGGTGGGAGCGTCTGAGTGAGTGAGTGTGGAGCATCTGAGTGAGTGAGGTGGTCTCTGAGTGAGTGAGGGTGGAGCGTCTCTGAGTGAGTGAGGGTGGAGCNTCTCTGAGTGAGTGAGGGTGAGCGTCTGAGTGAGTGAGGGTGGAGCGTCTCTGAGTGAGTGAGGGTGGAGCGTCTCTGAGTGAGTGAGGGTGGAGCATCTCTGAGTGAGTGAGGGTGGAGCGTCTGAGTGAGTGAGGGTGAGCATCTCTGAGTGAGTGAGGGTGAGCATCTCTGAGTGAGTGAGGGTGAGCGGAGTGAGTGAGAGGGTGAGGCTGAGTGAGTGAGAGGGTGAGCGTCTCTGAGTGAGTGAGTGAGGGTGGAGCGCTGAGTGAGTGAGAGGGTGGAGCGTGAGTGAGTGAGTGAGGGTGGAGCGTCTCCGAGTGAGTGAGGGTGAGCGTCTCTGAGTGAGTGAGTGAGGGTGAGCGTTCGAGTGAGTGAGTGAGTGAGGTGGAGCTTCTGAGTGAGTGAGTGAGGGTGGAGTGTNTCGAGTGAGTGAGGGTGGAGCGTTCGAGTGAGTGAGAGTGGAGCGTCTCTGAGTGAGTGAGGGTGGAGCGTTCTGAGTGAGTGAGTGAGTGAGGGTGGAGCGTCTCTGAGTGAGTGAGTGAGGGTGGAGCGTCTCTGAGTGAGTGAGGGTGGAGCGTCTCTGAGTGAGTGTGGAGCGTCTCTGAGTGAGTGTGGGTGGAGCGTCACTGAGTGAGTGAGGGTGGAGCGTCTCTGAGTGAGTGAGGGTGGAGCGTCTCTGAGTGAGTGAGGGTGGAGCATCTCTGAGTGAGTGAGGGTGGAGCGTCTCTGAGTGAGTGAGGGTGGAGCGTCTCTGAGTGAGTGAGTGTGGAGCGTCTCTGAGTGAGTGAGTGAGGGTGGAGCGTCACTGAGTGAGTGAGTGAGGGTGGAGCGTCTCTGAGTGAGTGAGGGTGGAGCGTCTCTGAGTGAGTGAGGGTGGAGCGTCTCTGAGTGAGTGAGTGAGGGTGGAGCGTCACTGAGTGAGTGAGTGAGGGTGGAGCGTCTCTGAGTGAGTGAGGGTGGAGCGTCTCTGAGTGAGTGAGTGAGGGTGGAGCGTCACTGAGTGAGTGAGTGAGGGTGGAGCGTCACTGAGTGAGTGAGTGAGGGTGGAGCGTCTCTGAGTGAGTGTGGGTGGAGCGTCACTGAGTGAGTGAGTGTGGAGCATCACTGAGTGAGTGAGGGTGGAGCATCTCTGAGTGAGTGAGGGTGGAGCGTCTCTGAGTGAGTGAGGGTGGAGCATCTCTGAGTGAGTGAGGGTGGAGCGTCTCTGAGTGAGTGAGGGTGGAGCGTCTCTGAGTGAGTGAGGGTGGAGCGTCTCTGAGTGAGTGAGGGTGGAGCATCTCTGAGTGAGTGAGGGTGGAGCGTCTCTGAGTGAGTGAGGGTGGAGCATCTCTGAGTGAGTGAGGGTGGAGCATCTCTGAGTGAGTGAGGGTGGAGCGTCTCTGAGTGAGTGAGTGAGGGTGGAGCGTCTCTGAGTGAGTGAGTGAGGGTGGAGCGTCTCTGAGTGAGTGAGTGAGGGTGGAGCGTCTCTGAGTGAGTGAGTGAGGGTGGAGCGTCTCTGAGTGAGTGAGTGAGGGTGGAGCGTCTCCGAGTGAGTGAGGGTGGAGCGTCTCTGAGTGAGTGAGTGAGGGTGGAGCGTCTCTGAGTGAGTGAGTGAGTGAAGGTGGAGCGTCTCTGAGTGAGTGAGTGAGGGTGGAGCGTCTCTGAGTGAGTGAGTGAGGTTGGAGCGTCTCTGAGTGAGTGAGAGTGGAGCGTCTCTGAGTGAGTGAGGGTGGAGCGTCTCTGAGTGAGTGAGTGAGGGTGGAGCGTCTCTGAGTGAGTGAGGGTGGAGCGTCTCTGAGTGAGTGTGGAGCGTCTCTGAGTGAGTGTGGTGGAGCGTCACTGAGTGAGTGAGGGTGGAGCGTCTCTGAGTGAGTGAGGGTGGAGCGTCTCTGAGTGAGTGAGGGTGGAGCGTCTCTGAGTGAGTCAGGGTGGAGCGTCTCTGAGTGAGTGAGGGTGGAGTGTCTCTGAGTGAGTGAGGGTGGAGCGTCTCTGAGTGAGGGTGGAGCGTCTCTGATTGAGTGACGGTGGAGCATCTCTGAGTGAGTGAGGGTGGAGCGTCTCTGAGTGAGTGTGGGTGGAGCGTCTCTGAGTGAGTGAGGGTGGAGCGTCTCTGAGTGAGTGAGGGTGGAGCGTCTCTGAGTGATGAGGGTGGAGCGTCTCTGAGTGAGTGAGGGTGGAGCATCTCTGAGTGAGTGAGGGTGGAGCGTCTCTGAGTGAGTAAGGGTGGAGCGTCTCTGAGTGAGGGTGGAGCGTCTCTGAGTGAGTGAGGGTGGAGCGTCTCTGAGTGAGTGAGGGTGGAGCGTCTCTGAGTGAGTGAGGGTGGAGCGTCTCTGAGTGAGTGAGGGTGGAGCGTCTCTGAGTGAGTGAGTGAGGGTGGAGCATCTCTGAGTGAGTGAGTGTGGAGCGTCTCTGAGTGAGTGAGGGTGGAGCGTCTCTGAGTGAGTGAGGGTGGAGCGTCTCTGAGTGAGTGAGTGTGGAGCGTCTCCGAGTGAGGGTGGAGGGTCTCTGAGTGAGTGAGGGTGGAGCGTCTCTGAGTGAGTGAGTGAGGGTGGAGCGTCTCTGAGTGAGTGAGGGTGGAGGGTCTCTGAGTGAGTGAGGGTGGAGGTCTCTGAGTGAGTGAGGGTGGAGCATCTCTGAGTGAGTGAGTGTGGAGCGTCTCTGAGTGAGTGAGGGTGGAGCGTCTCTGAGTGAGTGAGGGTGGAGCGTCTCTGAGTGAGTGAGTGAGGGTGGAGCATCTCTGAGTGAGTGAGTGTGGAGCGTCTCTGAGTGAGTGAGGGTGGAGCGTCTCTGAGTGAGTGAGGGTGGAGCGTCTCTGAGTGAGTGAGGGTGGAGCGTCTCTGAGTGAGTCAGGGTGGAGCGTCTCTGAGTGAGTGAGGGTGGAGTGTCTCTGAATGAGTGAGGGTGGAGCGTCTCTGAGTGAGGGTGGAGCGTCTCTGATTGAGTGACGGTGGAGCATCTCTGAGTGAGTGAGGGTGGAGCGTCTCTGAGTGAGTGTGGGTGGAGCGTCTCTGAGTGAGTGAGGGTGGAGCGTCTCTGAGTGAGTGAGGGTGGAGCGTCTCTGAGTGAGTGAGGGTGGAGCGTCTCTGAGTGAGTGAGGGTGGAGCATCTCTGAGTGAGTGAGGGTGGAGCATCTCTGAGGAGTCAGGTGGAGCGTCTCTGAGTGAGTGAGGGTGGAGCGTCTCTGGAGTGGAGCGTGAGGGGTGGAGCGTCTCTGAGTGAGTGAGTGAGGGTGGAGCGTCTCTGAGTGAGTGAGGGTGGAGCATCTCTGAGTGAGTGAGGGTGGAGCGTCTCTGAGTGAGTGAGGGTGGAGCGTCTCTGAGTGAGGTGGAGCGTCTCTGAGTGAGTGAGGGTGGAGCGTCTCTGAGTGAGTGAGGGTGGAGCGTCTCTGAGTGAGTGAGGGTGGAGCGTCTCTGAGTGAGTGAGGGTGGAGCGTCTCTGAGTGAGTGATGAGGGTGGAGCATCTCTGAGTGAGTGAGTGTGGAGCGTCTCTGAGTGAGTGAGGGTGGAGCGTCTCTGAGTGAGTGAGGGTGGAGCGTCTCTGAGTGAGTGAGTGTGGAGCGTCTCCGAGTAAGTGAGGGTGGAGGGTCTCTGAGTGAGTGAGGGTGGAGCGTCTCTGAGTGAGTGAGTGAGGGTGGAGCGTCTCTGAGTGAGTGAGGGTGGAGGGTCTCTGAGTGAGTGAGGGTGGAGCGTCTCTGAGTGAGTGAGGGTGGAGCATCTCTGAGTGAGTGAGTGTGGAGCGTCTCTGAGTGAGTGAGGGTGGAGCGTCTCTGAGTGAGTGAGGGTGGAGCGTCTCTGAGTGAGTGAGGGTGGAGTGTCTCTGAGTGAGTGAGTGTGGAGCGTCTCTGAGTGAGTGAGTGAGTGAGGGTGGAGCATCTCTGAGTGGGTGGAGCGTCTCTGAGTGAGTGAGGGTGGAGCGTCTCTGAGTGAGTGAGGGTGGAACGTCTCTGAGTGAGTGAGTGAGGGTGGAGCATCTCTGAGTGAGTGAGGGTGGAGCGTCTCTGAGTGAGTGAGGGTGGAGCGTCTCTGAGTGAGTGAGGGTGGAGCGTCTCTGAGTGAGTGAGGGTGGAGCATCTCTGAGTGAGGGTGGACCGTCTCCGAGTGAGTGAGTGTGGAGCGTCTCCGAGTGAGTGAGTGAGTGAGTGTGGAGCGTCTCTGAGTGAGTGAGGGTGGACCATCTCCGAGTGAGTGAGTGTGGAGCGTCTCCGAGTGAGTGAGTGTGGAGCGTCTCCGAGTGAGTGAGTGTGGAGCGTCTCTGAGTGAGTGAGGGTGGACCATCTCCGAGTGAGTGAGTGTGGAGCGTCTCTGAGTGAGTGAGGGTGGAGTGTCTCTGAGTGAGTGAGGATGGAGTGTCTCTGAGTGAGTGAGGGTGGAGCGTCTCTGAGTGAGTGAGGGTGGAGCGTCTCTGAGTGAGTGAGGGTGGAGCATCTCTGAGTGAGTGAGGGTGGAGCGTCTCTGAGTGAGTGAGGGTGGAGCGTCTCTGATTGAGTGAGGGTGGAGCGTCTCTGAGTGAGTGTGTGTGGAGCGTCTTTGAGTGAGTGAGGGTGGAGCGTCTCTGAGTGAGTGAGTGTGGGTGGAGCGTCTTTGAGTGAGTGAGTGTGGGTGGAGCGTCTTTGAGTGAGTGAGTGAGGGTGGAGCGTCTCTGAGTGAGTGAGTGTGGGTGGAGCGTCTTTGAGTGAGTGAGTGTGGGTGGAGCGTCTCCGAGTGAGTGAGTGTGGTGAGTGCCGCGTCTCTCGCTCACCGCCCTCCACCGCTGGGGCGAGCGGCACAACGAGCGACATAGCTCCGGTGCCGGCGTCTCCCGGCACAGCCGAGTTGCCAGCCGCGCCGTCGGCAAGCGCCAGTTCGCCGGCGAGGTGTACTCCTCCACCACAGCTCGCGCCAGCCAGAACAGCTCCTCCTGGCTGTACCGCGACCGCCAATCTCCTGCGCCGCGTCGCAAAGAACGAGGATCCTGAGTTGGGGTTCTGGGCGCGCCTGTGGCAGAGGTCGCAATCGGGTACTCGATACCCGTACCCTACCCGATACCCGGCTACCCGTACCCGGCCAGGTACGGGTACGGGTAGCCGTTTGCAACCCTGGTGCGGCCAGGTACGGGTACGGGTAGGCCGTGAGTCACTGGTGAGTCACCGTTTGTCACTCATTTCGGGTAGGGTACGGGTAGGAACGGGTACCCGTACCTGGCTGGGTACGGGTACCCGTTTGCGACCCTGATGCGGCCGGGTACGGGTAAGGAATCAAAACCCGTTTGCGACCTCTGGCCTGTGAACATGCCCCCTCACGGGGTGATGCACTGCTCGCTGCGACAGCGCCGAGTGGAGACCAGCGATAGCCGCACGCGACGGGTTCAGGGAGAAGGGCAAGTCGACGGTCACGGAGTTGAGTTCCTTCCCGTCTCGAGCCCTGGTGGCAATTCCACGTGTCTATGGCGGGGGTTAGGTCCTGCCACTAGAAACAACCCGCTATTGACTCTCCTACAAGGTGGTACAGGGACTCCTCTACTTGCTGACAAGCTGGTCTGTGCGTAAGTCGATTTGTTCGTAAGTCCAACTTTACTCCTGTCGATTCCAAACACGTTGTATGGCATGTACACTAAACACGGGGAAT
>WFAB01002227.1:0-49955 GCA_018977245.1 Lethenteron camtschaticum
GAGAGCCAAAGACTCACACAGAGACCCATAGACACACACACAGACCCATACTCATATATAAACTCGTAGACTCAGACAGAGACCCATAGACACACACAGACCCATACTCATATCTGACTTGTAAACTCGCACAGAGAGCCATCGACTCAAACAGAGACCCAGAGACACACACACAGACACATACTCTATACAGACCAGTAAACTCGCACAGAGAGCCATCGACTCAGACAGAGATCCATAGATACACACACAGACCCATACTCATATACAGACCAGTAAACTCGCACAGAGAGCCATAGACTCAGACAGAGACCCATAGACACACACACAGACCCATACTCATATCAGACCAGTAAACTTGTACAGAGAGACATAGACTCAGACAGAGACCCATAGATACACACACAGACCCATACTCATATATAGACCATAAACTCGCACAGAGAGCCAAAGACTCACACAGAGACCCATATATACACAGACCCATACTCTATACAGACCCGTAAACTCGTACAGAGAGCCAAAGACTCAGACAGAGACCATAGACAAACACAGACCCATACTCATATCAGACCAGTAAACTCGCACAGAGAGCCATGACTCAACAGAGACCCATAGACACACACAGACTCATACTCATATCAGACCAGTAAACTCGCACAGAGAGCCATCGACTCAACAGAGACCCATAGATGCACACACAGACCCATACTCATATCTGATTTGTAAACTCGCACAGAGAGCCATTGACTCAGACAGATACCATAGATACACACACAGACCATACTCATATCTGACTTGTAAACTCGCACAGAGAGCCATCGACTCAGACAGAGACCATAGATACACACACAGACACATACTCATATAGATTGTAAACTCGCACAGAGAGCCATAGACTCAGACAGAGACCATAGACACACACACAGACCATACTCATATACAGAGTAAACTCGCACAGAGAGCCATCGACTCAGACAGAGACCCATAGTACACACACAGACACATACTCATATATGATTGTAAACTCGCACAGAGAGCCATAGACTCAGACAGAGACCCATAGACACACACAGACCCATACTCATATCTGAATTGTAAACTCGCACAGAGAGCCATCGACTCATACAGAGACCCATAGACACACACAGACCCATACTCATATCTGACTTGTAAACTTGCAAGAGAGTCATTGACTCAGACAGAGACCCATAGATACACACACAGACCCATACTCATATCTGCCTTGTAAACTCGCACAGAGAGACATCGACTCAGACAGAGACCCATAGATACACACACAGACCCATACATAGACCCGTAAACTCGCACAGACAGCCATAGACTCAGACAGAGACCCATAGATACACACACAGACTCATACTCATATACAGACCAGTAAACTCGTACAGAGAGCCATCGACTCAGACAGAGACCCATAGATACACACACAGACCCATACATAGACCCGTAAACTCGCACAAGGAGCCATAGACTCACACAGAGACCCATAGATACACACACAGACTCATACTCATATTCAGACCCGTAAACTCGCACAGAGAGCCATCGACTCAGACAGAGACCAATATATACACACACAGACCCATACTCATATCTGAGTTGTAAACTCGCACAGAGAGCTATAGACTCACACAGAGACCCATCGACACACACACAGACCCATACTCATATATAGACTCGTAAACTCGCACAGAGAGCTATAGACTCACACAGAGACCCATCGACACACAAACCGAGACCCATAGACTTACATAGAGAACCAGACTCACATAGAGATCCCTAGACACACAGAGAGTCATAGACTCACACAGAGACCCATAGACAAATAGACAGCCATAGACTCACATATAGAATCACACGGATATCCAAACTCACATAGAGACCCATCGAACACACAAAAACCGATAGACTTACATAAAGATCCATACTCACAGTGACACCACAGACTCACACACAGATCCATACTCATGTAAAGGATCTGTGAGCCATCCTCACGCACTCGCACCACGCAGACACGAAATCTCCACAACTCAGCATAGCACGCACCAATCACGCGCACGGGAATACACTGACGGGGGGTCAAGGGTTAAAGGTCACTGACGTTACACGGACCCGGCGTGCGAGACAAAGAAGTGTATTGGGAACGAGGGCGGGGCTGGAGGGTTCTAAAGGGGCTGTGAGACGCTTGTTCAGGGTTGGTTTTAGGAACGAGTGTGGCTCAGAGGTCGCAAACCGGTTTTGATTCCTTACCCGTAACCGGCCATACCAGGGTCGCAAACGGGTACCCGTACCCGTACCCGGCCGGGTATGGGTACCCGTACGCTTGCCGTACCCGTACCCTACCCGAAATGAGTGACAAACAGTTACTCACCGGTGACTCACGGCCTACCCGTACCCGGCCGCACCAGGGTCGCAAACGGCTACCCGTACCCGGCCGGGTACGGGTAGCCGGGTATCGGGTAGGGTTCGGGTATCGGGTACCTGGTTGCGGCCTCTGGTGTGGCTGTGGGTTGAAGAATAAACCAGTGCGTAAACCAGTCTCCGACTCGTCTGGTGGCAGCGGTGGGAGGTTTCGCCTCAGCCGACGCAAGATCTCAAGGGGAAACACTCAGACAGAAGTTGCTCCAGGTGCCCGGGACAATATTTGCTTGGAAACGGAACCGATGAGTCGGGACTCGTCCCCTGTCTCATCGACGGGATCCGTGGCGGCTGCTCTTCCCGTGTGCGGGCACCTTCCTCCTCCGCCAACCCGGCCACCGCACATCATCCGCTAGGGATCGGAGTATGGATCTGCTGCTTTGCCGGCTGGGTCCTGAGGTCGAACGAGCCGCACCGTCTCCCCAGCGANGGGACGGGGCCACGGTCAGACTTCCCGACCCGGCACTCAGGAGATGGAGCAGCATCAGCGACGCCGCTGACCATACGTCTACGCGGGGCCTGGGAGAACAGAACACTCCGGTCTGATATCCTCCCGATATCCTCCGACAGCAGCGGCAACCCGGGGAAATGAACGACTGGAGCGCAGCGGAGAGCAGCTGACAGTGCAAGGGGCAAGGACACAGGTTGGGAAAGAGATTCAGATCGAAACTCTGCCGAGGCAGTCCGCGGAAGGAGGACCTGGTTGGAGCCGCCAGCTGGGCGCGACACAGAGGTTTTGTCGGTAAAGTCACGTAGGTAAAAATTTAAATAAAAATTTATAAAAGTTAAGCAAAAAATACAATAAAAATCACGACGTTTCGGAGCCAACACAAGCCTCCGTCTTCAGGTGGAACCGTCACAGTACGATGGCTGTATCAAGTGAGATCAATTCTAGAATTAACGCGACACAGAGGTTTTGTCGGTAAAGTCACGTAGGTAAAAAATTTAAATAAAAATTTATAAAAGTTAAGCAAAAAATAAATAAAAATCACGACGTTTCGGAGCCAACACAAGCCTCCGTCTTCAGGTGGAACCGTCACAGCACGATGGCTGTATCAAGTAGATCAATTCTAGATTAACGCGATACAGAGGTTTTTTCGGTAAAGTCACGTAGGTAAAAAATTAAAATTAAAATTAATAAAAGTTAAAAAAAATAAATAAAAATCACGACGTTTCGGAGCAACACAAGCCTCCGTCTTCAGGTGGAACCGTCACAGCACAATGGCTGTATCAAGTAAGATAAATTCTAGAATTAACACGACACAGAGGTTCACGTCCAGATCAGGAGAATTACACGCTTTGGTCCGCCGGTTCGAGACGCCCGCCCGGGCAATGAAGTGGATGTAGGAACAAGCCCTGACAAGGCTGCCCGCTGTGTTGGACGACCCCGCACTGGCAGTGTTCGACCGGATTCCGCCTGCAAAAAGAGGATCGCTGCAGGGCGTCTACAAGGAGATGGCGGAGGTGTTCGATCCTCCGTCCGCGCATAGATGACTCATTGGATGTGTAATGCGAGCGTAAATGGGGT
Organism: Lethenteron camtschaticum; assembly: GCA_018977245.1. Taxonomy (NCBI): domain Eukaryota; kingdom Metazoa; phylum Chordata; class Hyperoartia; order Petromyzontiformes; family Petromyzontidae; genus Lethenteron; species Lethenteron camtschaticum. The sequence goes on from WFAB01002227.1 coordinate 3,971, forward strand.
TGCTGCTGGACTCTGGCCCAATCACATGACCCGGGGTATTGGGGGGAGCCCGGTATGGGGGGCGTGTGGGAGGGGCAGCCGTTCACCTCGGCAGCTCCAATGGGAAGCGAGGTGAATGGAGGTGGAGCCAGCGGGCGCAATGGGAAGGCCGGATGTGACGATCCGGAAGGGAGGAGTCAGGGTCACGTGGAGAGAGGTTATAGAGGGGAGCCCGGAAGAGATCGGGGCCAGTTGATGGAGTGAAGAAGCAGGACCACGTTCTCCCTTTAGCATTCTCAGGAAGAACGTAATCAACCAGGTAGGGTGTTGACTGTTATGTCATCCGACTCTCTGTTGTATTAATGACATTTCTAAGTATACTAGATTTGTGTTACTATTTCATTTATACCTGATGATGATTGCTTGTGTTGCAATCGAAACGTCGTATGCTGGTATTTAATTTATTATTTAATCTTTATAAGAGGCGGAATTGTGTTGTGTTACTTTGCCTTCAATGCACTTTCTGTTGTTGTTGTTGTTTAGTGAAATAACATGCGCGCGGCCACGGTTGGCTTTGACCGGCTGAGGCACACAGTTGTTGAGCCAAGGACGGCTTTGTCCCAAGGAAGGGGGGGGGGGGGTGTAAGGGATCTGCGAGCCATCCTTACGCACTCGCGCCACGCAGACATGAACTCTCCGCACCCAACATAGCACGCACCAATCACACGCACGGAAATACACTAGACGGGAGTCAAAGGTTAAAGGGCACTAACGTCACACGGACCCGGCGTGAGAGACGAGAATGTGTATTGGCAACGAGGGTGGGGATGGAGGGTATTAAAGGGGCTTCAAGACGCATGTTCAGGGATGGTTTTAGCAACGAGTGTGGCTGTGGGTCGAAGAATAAACCAGTGCGAAAACCAGTCTCCTACTCCTCTTCACTCACAATGAGACGCGTAGAATCACACACAGATCCATACTCACAGTGAGAATCATTGACACACACAGATCCATACTCACAGTGAGACCTATAGACTCACACACACATCCATACTCACAGTCAGACTCATAGACTCGCATACAGATCCATGCCCACAGTGAGACCCATAGACTCACACACACACATCCATACAGTGAGACCTATAGACTCACACACACATCCATACCCACAGTGAGACCCATAGACTCACACACACATCCATACTCACAGTGAGACCCATAGACTCACACACAGATCAATACTCACAGTGAGACCCATAGACTCACACACAGATCCATACCCACAGTGAGACTCATAGACTCACACAGATCCATACTCACAGTGAGACTCCTTGACACACACAGATCCATACCCACAGTGAGACCCATAGACTCACACACACATCCATACTCACAGTGAGACCCATACACTCACACACAGATCTATACTCACATTGAGACCCAAAGACTCACACACAGATCCATACTCACAGTGAGACCCATAGACTCACACACACATCCATACTCACAGTGAGTCCCATACACTCACACACAGATCCATACTCACAGTGAGACCCGTAGACTCACACACAGATCCATACTCACAGTGAGACCCATAGACTCACACACAGATCATACTCACAGTGAGACCCATAGACTCACACACAGATCCATACTCACAGTGAGAACCATAGACTCACACACAGATCCATACCACAGTGAGGCCCATAGACTCACACACAGATCCATACTCACAGTGAGACCCATACACTCACACACAGATCCATACTCACAGTGAGACCCGTAGACTCACATACAGATCCATACTCACAGTGAGACCTATAGACTCACACACAGATCCATACTCACAGTGAGACCCGTAGACTCACACACACATCCATACTCACAGTGAGACCCGTAGACTCACACACACATCCATACTCACAATGAGACCCATAGACTCACACACAGATCCATACTCACAGTGAGACCCGTAGACTCACACACAGATCCATACTCACAGTGAGACCCATTGACTCACACACACACAGATCCATACTCACAGTGAGACCCATAGACTCACACACAGATCCATACTCACAGTGAGGCCGTAGACTCACACGCAGATCCATACTCACAGTGAGACCCGTAGACTCACACACAGATCCATACTCACAGTGAGACCCGTAGACTCACACACAGATCCATACTCACAGTGAGACCCGTAGACTCACACACAGATCCATACTCACAGTGAGACCCGTAGACTCACACACAGATCCATACCACAGTGAGACCATAGACTCACACACAGATCCATACTCACAGTGAGACCTATAGACTCACACACAGATCAATACTCACAGTGAACCCGTAGACTCACACACAGATCCATACTCACAGTGTGACCCGTAGACTCACACACAGATCCATACTCACAGTGAGACCCGTAGACTCACACACAGATCCATACTCACAGTGAGACCCATAGACTCACACACATCATACTCACAGTGAGACCCATAGACTCACACACATCACACTCACAGTGAGACCTATAGACTCACACACATCCATACCACAGTGAGACCCGTAGACTCACACACAGATCCATACTCACAGTGAGACCCGTAGACTCACACACAGATCCATACTCACAGTGAGACCCGTAGACTCACACACAGATCATACCACAGTGAGACCCATAGACTCACACACAGATCATACTCACAGTGAGACCCATAGACTCACACACATCCATACTCACAGTGAGACCCGTAGACTCACACACAGATCCATACTCACAGTGAGACCCGTAGACTCACACACAGATCCATACTCACAGTGAGACCCATAGACTCACACACATCCATACTCACAGTGAGACCCGTAGACTCACACATAGATCCATACTCACAGTGAGACCCATTGACTCACACACACATCCAAACTCACAGTGAGACCCATAGACTCACACACAGATCCATACTCACAGTGAGACCCATAGACTCACACACAGATCATACTCACAGTGAGACCATAGACTCACACACAGATCTACACTCACAGTGAGACCATAGACTCACACACATCCATACCACAGTGAGACCCGTAGACTCACACACAGATCCATACTCACAGTGAGACCCGTAGACTCACACACAGATCCATACTCACAGTGAGACCCGTAGACTCACACACAGATCAATCACACAGCTAGCATACTCACAGAGGCCCATAGACTCACACACAGATCCATACTCACAGTGAGACCCGTAGACTCACACACAGATCCATACTCACAGTGAGACCCGTAGACTCACACACAGATCCATACTCACAGTGAGACCCATATAGACTCACACACAGATCCATACTCACAGTGAGACCCATTGACTCACACACACATCCAAACTCACAGTGAGACCCATAGACTCACACACAGATCCATACTCACAGTAGAGACACAAGTCCATACCCAATGAGACCCATAGACTCACACACAGATCCATACCCACAGTGAGACCCATAGACTCACACACAGATCCATACCACAGTGAGACCCATAGACTCACACACAGATCCATACCACAATGAGACCCATAGACTCACACACAGATCCATACTCACAGTGAGACCCGTAGACTCACACACAGATCCATACCCACAGTGAGACCCATAGACTCACACACATCCATACTCACAGTGAGACCTATAGACTCACACACAGATCCATACCCACAGTGAGACCCATAGACTCACACACAGATCCATACTCACAGTGAGACCCGTAGACTCACACACAGATCAATACCACAGTGAGACCCATAGACTCACACACAGATCTATACCACAGTGAGACCCTAGACTCACACACAATCTATACCACAGTGAGACCCATAGACTCACACACAATCCATACCACAGTGAGACCGTAGACTCACACACAGATCAATACTCACAAAGGACCATAGACTCACACACATCCATACTCACAGTGAGACCTATAGACTCACACACAGATCCATACTCACATGAGACCCAGACTACACACAGCCATCTCACAGTGAGACCCGTAGACTCACACACAGATCCATACCACAGTGAGACCCATAGACTCACACACACATCCACACTCACACAGAGAGCCGTAGATTCGCACGGAGACCCATACTTACGCAGAGACCCATAAACTGACGTAGAAATCCATCCCAAAGTGAGAGCAAAATTAATTATAGTCTCACGGAGATGGGGGAGGAGGAGGAGGCCACGGTGGATCAGACAGGGACTTTGCCGCTCTGCTGCTGCGAAGTCGCAGTGAGAGACGTAGACTCACACAGAGNCATGTAGACTCACACAGAGAGCCATAGACTCACACAGAGACACGTAGACTCACACAGTGACATGTAGACTCACACAGAGAGCCATAGACTCACACAGAGAGACATAGACTCACACAGAGACCCATACTCACAAAGAGAGCCATAGACTCACAAAGAGAGACATAGACTCACACAGAGAGCCATAGACTCACACAGAGAGACATAGACTCACAGAGCCATAGACTCACACAGAGACACATAAACTCACACAGAGACCCAAAGACTCATACAGAGACACGTAGACTAACACAGAGACCCATAGACTCACACAGGACCCATAGACTCACACATAGAGCCGTAGACTCACACATAGAGCCGTAGACTCACACATAGAGCCGTAGACTCACACAGAGACCCATTGACTCACTCATAGAGCCGTAGACTCACACATAGAGCCGTAGACTCACACAAGGCACGTAAACTCACACAGAGATGCATATACTCACACAGAGAGCCGTAGACTCACACAGAGACCCATAGACTCACACAGAGAGACGTAGACTCACTCAGAGACACCTAGACTCACACAGAGACCCATAGACTCACACAGAGACACATAGACTCACATATAGAGCCGTAGACTCACACAGAGACACCTAGACTTACACAGAGACGCGTAGACTCACACAGAGATGCATAAACTCACACAGAGAGCCATTGACTCACACAGAGACACATAGACTCACACAGAGACGCGAACTTTCACACAGAGACGCGTAGACTCACACAGAGAGCTATAGACTCACACAGAGACCCATAGACTCACACAGAGAGACGTAGACTCACTCAGAGACACCTAGACTTACACAGAGACGCGTAAACTCACACAGAGAGCCATAGACTCACACAGAGAGTCATAGACTCACACATAGAGCCGTAGACTCACACAGAGACACCTAGACTTACACAGAGACGCATAGGCTCACACGGAGAGCCATAGACTCACACAGAGAGTCATAGACTCACACATAGAGCCGTAGACTCACACAGAGACCCACAGACTCACACAGAGACTTTCAGACTCACACAGAGACCCATAGACTCACACAGAGTGTCATAGACTCACACAGAGAGACGTAGACTCACTCAGAGACACATAGACTCACACACAGACGCGTACTGTCACACAGAGACGCGTAGACTCACACAGAGAGCTATAGACTCACACAGAGACACGTAGACTCACACAGAGACGCATATACTCACACAGAGAGCCGTAGACTCACACAGAGACCCATAGACTCACACAGAGACCCATAGACTCACACAGAGAGACATAGACTCACACAGAGACCCATAGACTCACACAGAGACCCATAGACTCACACAGAGACCCATAGACTCACACAGAGACCCATAGACTCACACAGAGACGCGTAGACTCACACAGAGAGCTATAGACTCACACAGAGACCCATAGACTCACACAGAGACATAGACTCACACAGAGACCCATAGACTCACACAGAAACCCATAGACTCACACAGAGACCCATAGACTCACACAGAGACGCGTAACTCACACAGAGAGCTATAGACTCACACAGAGACCATAGACTCACACAGAGAGACAGAGACTCACACAGAGACGCATAGACTCACACAGAGAGACATAGACTCACACAGAGAGCCGTAGACTCACACAGAGAGAGCTGTAGACTCACACAGAGACCCATAGACTCACACATAGGCGCATAGACTCACACAGAGACCCATAGACTCACACAGAGACACATAGACTCGTACAGAGACCCATTGATTCACACAGAGACCCATAGACTCACGCCGAGACCCATAGACTCACACAGAGACACATAACCCATCACACACAGACCCATCGACTCATCACACACACACCCATAGACTCACACGAGACCCATAGACTCATCACATACAGACCAATAGACTCATCACACAGACCCATAGACTCATCACACACACACATAGACCCATCACACACAGACCATAAATTCATCACACACATACCCACAGCCTCATCACACACCCATAATTCATCACACACATACCGCAGACTCATCACACACACACCCATAGACTCCCACACAAAGACCCATAGACTCATCACACACAGACCCACAGACCCATCACACACAGACCCATATACTCATCACACACACACCCATCGACTCATCACACACAGACCCATAGACTCATCACACAAAGACCCATCGACTCATCACAAACACACCCATAGACCCATCACAACAAACCCATAAATTCATCACACAAAGACCCACAGACTCATCACACACCCATAGACCCATCACACACAGACCCATAAATTCATCACACACACCCGCAGACTCATCACACAAAGACCCACAGACTCATCACACACCCATAGACTCATCACACACACACNCCATCGACTCATCACACACACCCATAGACTCATNCCATAAATTCATCACACAAAGACCCACAGACTCATCACACACCCATAGACTCATCACACAAAGACCTAAGACTCATCACACAAAGACCCATCGACTCATCTCCCATCCCGTGGGGTGGCGTCAAGGAGCAGCCGTCTCCTGCACCTGTCTGGTACAGCAGTCACCCAGCAACGAGCGGAGGGCAAGATTGTCACGGCACGGCCCCCTTGTACTCCGGGGCGGTTTACCCGAGTCTGTGTGTGAGTCTACGAGTCTCGGTATGTGTCTACCGCCCTCTGTGTAAGTTTATGGGTCTACATGTGATTATACGGCTCTCTGTGTGAGTCTATGGGTCTCTGTGCGAGTCTATGGCTATATGTGGTTCTACGGGTCTCTGTGTGAGTCTGTGGGCCTCTATGTGACTCTACGGCTCTCTGTCTGAGTCTGCGTCTCTCTGTGTGAGTCTGTGGCTATCTGTGCGAGTCTATGGGTCTCTGTGCGAGTCTGTGGGTCTCTGTGCGAGTCTATGGCTCTCTGTGCGAGTCTGTGGGTCTCTGTGTGAGTCTACGGTATCTGTGCGAGTCTGTGGGTCTCTGTGTGAGTCTATGGGTCTCTGCGTGAGTCTACGGGTATCTGTGCGAGTCTATGGGTCTCTGTGCGAGTCTGTGGGTCTTTGTGCGAGTCTATGGGTCTCTGCGTGAGTCTATTGGTCTCTGTGTGAGTATGTGGGTCTCTGTGCGAGTCTACGGGTATCTGTGCGAGTCTGTGGCTCTCTGTGTGAGTCTGTGGGTCTCTGTGCGAGTCTTGGTCTCTGTGCGAGTCTATGGGTCTCTGCGTGAGTCTATGGGTCTCTGTGCGAGTCTGTGGGTCTCTGCGTAAGGAGTCTGCGTCTCTCTGTGCGAGTCTATGGTCTCTGTGCGAGTCTATGGGTCTATGTGCGATTCTACGGCTCTATGTGTGAGTCTACTGCTCTATGTGTGAGTCTATGGGTCTCTGTGTGATTCTACGGGTCTCTGTGTGAGTCTATGGGTCTCTGTGCGAGTCTACGGGTCTCTGTGTGAGTCTACGGCTCTATGTGTGAGTCTATGGGTCTATGTGCGATTCTACGGCTCTATGTGTGAGTCTATGGGTCTCTGTGCGAGTCTACGGGTCTCTGTGTGAGTCTACGGCTCTATGTGTGAGTCTATGGGTCTCTGTGTGATTCTACGGGTCTCTGTGCGATTCTACGGCTCTATGTGTGAGTCTACGGCTCTCTGTGTGAATCTACGAATCTCTTTGCGTGTCCATGGCTCCCTGCGTGTGAGTCTATGACCCTGTCCCTCTCGCTCTCTCAGTGCGTGCGAGGGAGCGTCTCTCAGAGTCTCTCTCTTGGCTCAAATCAATAACAACATCGCTGCATCTCACACACACACACAGAGAGAGAGGAGGGAGAGGAAGCGACATTGGCAGAAAGTGGCGTGTGCGTGTCTGTACAACAGCCAACACCCCAGCACAGCAGTGGCGTGCGGTGAGGCAGATGTGAAGCTGCCTCCGTGCTTTTTCATTGCGTTTCATGACAGACCAGCGAGCCACACACGTGAAATAAGTTAGCTGGAGTATAGAAGGCGAGGACATGAAATGAAGGGGTCTGCAAACATTACGGCTCTCTGTCTACTCGACAGACCTGCTCTCCACCTGAGGACGGCTGCTTGCTGTGCCGAAACGTCGTNAGAAATTTTATTATTTTTATTTTATTATTTTATATTTCCCTTCTACGTGACTTTACCGAAAGAACCAAGAAGATGAATCCCTGCAGTCACGAAAGCTTTACATCGAAATTTTATTATGTTTTATTTTTATTATTTTATTATTTCCATTCTACGTGACTTTACCGAAAGAACCAAGAAGATGAATCCTGCAGTCACGAAAGCTTTACATCGAAATTTTATTATGTTCAATTTTTATTTTTTATTATTTCCATTCTACGTGACTTTACCGAAAGAACCAAGAAGATGAATCCCTGCAGTCACGAAAGCTTTACATCGAAATTTAAACATTCATTGGTGACACGCTGAGATAGTAGCAGGTGCGCGCTTATTGCCCGCGCTCCACCCAGCTACTGAGGAGTTGCGCAATCAGAGGGGAGGCTGAGCTCGTCGCTGCCTCACCTCTCGTCTCTTCCTGTATTTGCAGCGGAGCTCCGCAAATTTGGCGATTTTGACGATGAAAATAACTGGAATTGTACAGAAATCACATTTATAACACAGATCAGTGAAAAAATCTTCATATTTATTTAATTTTATCATTCATCTTCTTGGTTCTTTCGGTAACAGATAATAAAATAATATAATATAAAAAATAATTCTCTGTTATTTATTTTATTATTTTATTACTTCCCTTCATACACTTTACGAAAGCCAAGAAGAAAATCTTCTAGTTATTTTATTCTTAATTTTAGAACTTTCGTACTGCAGGAAGTATTATTTGGTTCTTTCGGTTAATCAGTCTAAATATAAAATAATAAATTGAATTAAATAATAGAATCGACGTTTTGTGTTGCAATCAAACGTGTATTCTATTAAATATTTATTATTTTATCTTTAGACGTGACTTAACCGAAAGAACCAAATAGTTATTTTATTCTTTTTTGTTCTACTTTTCGTCTCTATTTTCATGAGTATGCAGGTGAGGCTCTGTCACCTGCCTCCCCTGACCGCACGTCCCTGCCACACACCACGTGTTCTCACGCGGATGTCTGTCTCTCTACCACCACCACTNCTCATCATCGCTCGCTTTCTACGACAGCTAATATTCATATTGGGTTCAAACTTTTTTTTTATCAAAGAAGATGAAGATAAACGCAGATCGCTTTGGTAAAAAAAGAATCTCGCTCTCATCGTGATCATGGTGGCCAGGAGATGTTGACTACCTCGCCTGGTGTACGGGGGTCGTGGGTTCGATCCCGACCTGACGCCTGCTGCTGTATATTTGTATTTTGTGTCTCTCTCATCATCGTCACGGTGACTAGGAGATCTTAACTACCTCGCCTGGTGTACAGGAGGTCGTGGGTTCAATCCCGACCCTGAACGCCTGCTGTATATTTGTAGTTTGAGTGTCTCTCTCTCATCATCATCACGGTGGCTAGGAGATGTTAACTACCTCGCCTGGAATACAGGAGGTCGTGGGTTCAATCCCGACCCTGAACGCCTGCTGCTGTATATTTGTAGTTTGAGTGTCTCTCTCTCATCATCATCACGGTGGCTAGGAGATGTTGACTACCTCGCCTGGTGTACAGGAGGTCGTGGGTTCGATCCAGAACTGACGCCTGCTGCTGCTGTATATTTGGAGTTTGCAGCGGTGGTGTAACGGTTCATTCTACGCTGCTGCGAAACAAACCTGGCGACCTGGGCTTGATTCCTGATCATCGCCAATACCGATTATCTGAACCGGTCTTGGGCTTCCCCTAGGTCGACTCAGCCTCAAATGAGTACCCGGTGAGACGTGTAAAACATCGCCACTGGGGAGACAAAGGCGGCCGGGCGTGGTGCTGGCCACCCATCCCCTCGTGTGCCGTGCCGGCCTTCATAGGTGCTGCTCGCTAACAGCACTTGCCCCTACAGTCTGCTCAGGCTACACGGGGGGCCTTTGTTGTGGACCCGCTTCGCCATCACCTGGACTCACCAGCATGGCCGGTGATGACGATTGATGATGATAATCAATCATCACTAAACCAGTGACTCTGTTCACGAAATTTATGTATTTGTTATAAATAAATAACTTCACGGCCCCCCCCCCTCCCACCACCTCCCTCCTCCCCCCCTCCCATCACCCCCCCCCCTCCCATCACCCCCCCCTCTCTATGTATTATCCACACGTCTCCTCGTCCTCGTGTGCAGTGGGGGGGTGGAGGTGGTGGTCATGGAGAGGGTGGGCGGTGGGGGGGGAGTAGAGGGTGGGGGGAGTGGGAGGTGGGCGTTGGGAAGGGCGGGGGAATGGAAAGAGTGGGGCGGAGAGGGTGGCGGTGGGGGTGGATAGGTTAGGTGGGGGAAAGGTGGGTAGGGGGAAAGGGAGGGCGGTGGGTGGGTGGGTGGGGGAGAGGGTGGGCAGGGTGGAGAGGGTTTGGGTGGGGGTGAGACGACATTTGGCAAGACGCCGATGTTTGAGTGACGTGACTGAGTTGACAGCCGACTCTGACCCCACCCCTCCACCGCCCCCCAGGATTAATCGATCCGATGTCTAAGTAGCCGGCTGATGGGAGCGTGGTTCTACGCGCATTTATGGCTGAGTCGACCTAGAGGAGAGCCCTGTTGTCCATCTCTCTAGGTCACCCGGGGTGACGGTGGCCTGAGTGGTGATGGTGACGCGTGTGTGTGGGTGGGTGGGTGAGTCAGTGGGTGGGTGGGTGAGTGCGTGAGTGGGTGGGTGGGTGAGTGAGTTGGTGGTGGGTGGCTGGGTGAGTGAGTGGGTGGGTGAGTGAGTTGGTGGGTGGGTGAGTGCGTGANTGGGTGGGTGGGTGGGTGGGTGAGTGAGTGAGTGGGTGGGTGGGTGAGTGAGTGAGTGCGTGGGTGGGTGAGTGAGTGAGTGCGTNGGTGGGTGAGTGCGTAGGTGGGTGGGTGGGTGAGTGGGTGGGTGAGTCAGTGGGTGAGTGAGTGCGTGAGCCAGTGGGTGGTGAGTGAGTGGGTGAGTGAGTGGGTGGGTGAGTCAGTGGGTGGGTGAGTGAGTGGGTGGGTGAGTGCGTAAGTGGTGGGTGAGTGCGTTAGTGGGTGGGTGGGTGAGTGCGTTAGTGGGTGGGTGAATGAGTGAGTGGGTGGGTGAGTGGTTGGGTGGTGGGTGAGTGGTGGGTGAGTGAGTGCGTGGGTGGGTGCGTGCGTAAGTGGGTGGGTGGGTGAGTGCGTGAGTGGGTGGGTAAATGCGTTAGTGGGTGGGTGGGTGAGTGCGTTAGTGGTGGGTGGGTGAGTGAGTGAGTGGTGGGTGGGTGGATGAGTGCGTGGTGGGTGGGTGGTCGGTGAGTGCGTTAGTGGGTGGGAGGTTGAGTGAGTGGGTGGGTGAGTGTGTGGGTGGGTGGGTTGGTGAGTGGGTGGGTGAGTGAGTGGGTGGGTGAGTGTGTTATTGGGTGGGTGAGTGGGTGAGTGCGTGGGGGTAGACGGGAGCTGAATGGGCGCGGCACGGGCTAGAGAAGAGATGGAGTGAGGTGGTACGGGAGGACGTGTAGCTGACTGGACTTGCCGATGACTGGTACCAGCGGTGTCAAGATCGGCCTCTGTGGAGGAGGCTCGTGAAAGACGCTACTGGGCAGTTGGAGGCAGTCGCCCTCCAGCAACAACGGAGGGCGGAGGAGCGACGCTCACAACAACGAGTGGAGCGCCGGGTGGCTAAAGCACAGCAAGTTGGCACAGTAGGGGAACACGGGTGGTGCATCGGCCACTCATCTCAGTCAGTCGACCCGTGGCACCTGCTGGGTCTGCCCCGTGACCTCCTGCAGCGGGCGTTCGACACTTCACGTGGCCTCAACGTGCACCTAGCCTGGCACAAGCGCCGTGGTGACGTGGCCGCCGCTTAGTGGCGAATTTCGGTTGTTGTTGTATAGAGGAGATCTCTCTCTCTCTCGCTGCCTCTATCCCTCGTCATAGCATTATTTATTATCCAGACCGTGGCACGCGTTATTTACTGGTTTGATATTCATTCAAGCACATTGCCGTGTCTGTGCGTCTGTGATGGTGTGTGTGTGTGATGTGTGTGTGTGATGGTGTGTTTGTGTGTGGTAGTGTGTGTGTGTGTGATGGTTTGTGTGTGTGTGATGGTTTGTGTGTGTGTGATGGTTGTTATGATGCTGTGTGTGATGGTGTGTGTGATGGTGTGTGTGTGTGATGGTGTGTGTGTGTGTGATGGTGTGTATGATGGTGTGTGATGGTGTGTGTGTGTGATGGTGTGTGTGTGTGTGATGGTGTGTATGATGGTGTGTGTGTGGTGTGTGTGGTGATGGTGTGTGTGTGTGATGGTGGTGTGTGATGGTGTGTATGATGGTGTGTATGATGGTGTGTGTGTGATGGTGTGTGTGTGATGGTGTGTATGATGGTGTGTGTTTGTGTAGTAGTGTGTGTGATGGTTTGTGTGGTGTGTGTGATGGTGTGTGATGGTGTGTGTGTGATGGTGTGTGTGTGGTGTGTGTGTGTGATGGTGTGTGATNGTGTGTGATGTTGTGTGTGGTGGTGATGGTGTGTGATGGTGGTGTGTTGGTGTGTGGTGGTGATGGTGTGTGATGGAGTGTGTGTGATTGTGTGTGATGGTGTGTGTGTGATGGTGTGTGTGTGATGGTGTGTGTGTGATGGTGTGTGATGGAGTGTGTGTGATGGTGTGTGATGGTGTGTGATGGAGTGTGTGTGATGGTGTGTGATGGTGTGTGCGTGGTGTGTGTGTGTGATGGTGTGTGTGATGGTGTGTGATGGTGTGTATGTGTCTGTGTGTGTGTCTGTGTGTGTGATGGTGTGTGATGGTGTGTGATGGTGTGTGATGGTGTGTGTGATGGTTTGTGTTATGGTGTGTGTATGTCTGTGGGTGTGTCTGTGTTCACTATGGGGTGCGACAGGGATGTCCTCTGGCTCTCACAGTATTTAACATCTATTTCGACAACGTAGTTCGTGAAGCCTTCAATAGCTGTACCGGAAGAATTTCCATCTGGTACAGATACAATGGGAGGCTGATAGATGCCCGGGTGTGGACAAGGAATGGCTCCCTATTGCTCTAACATGTTATGTTTGCCGATGATCTGGTAATTGCTGCTCACTCATAGGAGGAGTTGGAGGCGCTGCTGCTGAACCTGGAGCTTGCCACTAAGAGGTGGGGCCTTACCATCAGTCCCACCAAAACTAAGCACCTTCCTGGGTATTTTGTACCATCGGACACTCCACCCCAAAACTCCAATTGTAGTTAGGGCAGTTGTGGAGAGAATGGAGAGTTTCCCATACCTGGGCAGTGCGCTCATGACCGGCTCCGGTTTGACAGCAGAAGTCTCACTCAGAATCAGTCAAGCGGCAATATCTTTTCATCGGTTGCGTAACGCTGTGTGGAAGCGACCTGTCTGTCGCTCCGCACGAAGCTTCAGGTCTTCTCGGCCAGTCATTCGCTCCCTTCTCTACACTTGCGAAACGTGGACCCCCGTAATGGAACATCTTCGCCGGTTAGAAACATTTAGGCTGGCCTGCCTACGATCCATCCTGGGTTTAACCAGGCTGGACTGTGTGAGGAGCTACATGACCCAGCGTTGGCTGGGTCATGTAGCCCACATGCCCAGCCACAGCATGCCTAAACAGCTTTTGTTCGGACGGATCGAGGGGCTAAACGGGCGCGGCACGGGCTGGAGAAGAGATGGAGTGATGTGGTACAGGAGGACGTGGAGCTGAGTGGACTTGCCGATGACTGGTACCAGCGGTGTCAAGATCGGCCTCTGTGGAGGAGGCTCGTGAAGGACGCTACTGGGCAGTTGGAGGCAATCGCCCTCCAACAACAACGGAGGGGGAGGAGCGACGCTCACAACAACGAGCGGAGCGCCGGGTGGCTAAAGCACAGCTAGTTGGCACAGTAGGGGGCACAGGTGGGTGCATCGGCCACTCATCTCAGTCAGTCGACCTGTGGCACCTGCTGGGTCTGCCCCGTAACCTCCTGCCAGCGGGCGTTCGACACTTCACGCGGCCTCAAGGTGCACATGGCCTGGCACAAGCGTCGTGGTGACGTCACTGCCACTTAGTGGTGAATGGCGGTTGTTGTTGTTGTTGTGAGTCTGCTTTGTGTGTGTCCTGCTTCTGGTGCAACAACAACAACAACAATTGCCATTGGCCACTAAGTGGCGGTGACGTCACCACGACACTTGTGCCAGGCCACGTGCACCTTGAGGCTACCACGTGAAGTGTCGAACGCCCGCTGGCAGAGGTCACGGGCAGACCCAGCAGGTGCCACGGGTCGACTGACCGAGATGAGTGGCTGATGCACCACCTGTGCCCCCTACTGTGCCAACTGGTGCAACACACACACTGACACACACACTGACACACACACTGACACACACTGACACACACACTGACACACACACACTGACACACACACTGACACACACCTGACACACACTGACACACACACACACTGACACACACACTGACACACACATGCACACACACTGACACACACACACTGACACACACACACTGACACACACACACACCACACACACTGACACACACACTGACACACACACAACCTGGCGACCCGAGTTCGATTCCCGCTCACGGCCACCATCGACAACGAGGCCTGGGCCTCCTCTAGGTCGACTTAGCCTCAAATTAGCGGCCTCGTTAACAGCACTTGCCCCAACAGTTTGTAAATGTCACACGGGGATCTTTATCTTTGTAACGGCTACCTACTCCTCATCTCCCTCCTCCCCTCATCTCCCTCCTACCCCTCATCTCCTCCTACCCCTCATCTCCCTCCTACCCCTCATCTCCCTCCTACCCCTCATCTCCCTCCACCCTCATCTCCCTCCACCCCTCATCTCCCTCCTACCCCTCATCTCCCTCCTCATCTCCCTCCCACCCCTCATCTCCCTCCTACTCCTCATCTCCCTCCCACCCCTCATCTCCCTCCTCATCTCCTCCTCCCCTCCNCCCTCCTCATCTCCCTCCTACCCCTCATCTCCCTCCACCCCTCATCTCCTCCTACCCTCATCTCCCTCCTCATCTCCCTCCTACCCCTCATCTCCCTCCTACCCCCATCTCCTCCTACCCCCATCCCCTCCTCATCTCCCTCCTACCCCTCATCTCCCTCCTACCCTCATCTCCCTCCTACCCCATCTCCCTCCTANCCCCATCTCCCTCCTACCCCTCATCTCCCTCCTACCCTCATCTCCCTCCTCCCCTCATCTCCCTCCTACCCTCATCTCCCTCCTCCCCCTCATCTCCCCCTCATCTCCCTCCTACCCCTCATCTCCCTCCTACCCCTCATCTCCCTCCTCATCTCCCTCCTACCCTCATCTCCCTCCTCATCTCCCTCCTACCCTCATCTCCCTCCTACTCCTCATCTCCCTCCTACTCCTCATCTCCCTCCTACCCCTCATCTCCCTCCTACCCCTCATCTCCCTCCTACCCTCATCTCCCTCCTACCCCTCATCTCCCTCCTACCCCTCATCTCCCTCCTACCCCTCATCTCCCTCCTACCCCCATCTCCTCCTACCCCTCATCTCCCTCCTACCCCTCATCTCCCTCCTACCCCTCATCTCCCTCCTACCCCCATCTCCCTCCGACCCCCATCTCCCTCCTACCCCCATCTCCCTCCTACCCCCATCTCCCTCCTACCCCTCATCTCCCTCCTACCCTCATCTCCCTCCTACCCTCATCTCCCTCCTCCCCTCATCTCCCTCCTACCCCTCATCTCCCTCCTCATCTCCCTCCTACCCCTCATCTCCCTCCTACCCTCATCTCCCTCCTCCCCCTCATCTCCCTCCTACTCCTCATCTCCCTCCTCCCCCTCATCTCCCTCCTACTCCTCATCTCCCTCCTACCCTCATCTCCCTCCTACCCTCATCTCCCTCCTCATCTCCCTCCTACCCCTCATCTCCCTCCTACTCCTCATCTCCCTCCTCCCCTCATCTCCCTCCTACTCCTCATCTCCCTCCTCCCCCTCATCTCCCTCCTACCCCCATCTCCCTCCTACCCCTCATCTCCCTCCTACCCCATCTCCCTCCACTCCTCATCTCCCTCCTACCCCCATCTCCCTCCCACCCCTCATCTCCCTCCTCATCTCCCTCCAACCCTCATCTCCCTCCCACCCTCATCTCCCTCCTACCATCATCTCCCCATCTCCCTCCTACCCTCATCTCCCTCCTACCCCTCATCTCCCTCCTACTCATCTCCCTCCTACTCATCATCTCCCTCCTACCCCCATCTCCCTCCTACCCCTCATCTCCCTCCTCATCTCCCTCCTCATCTCCCTCCTCATCTCCCTCCTCATCTCCCTCCTACCCCTCATCTCCCTCCTCATCTCCCTCCTACCCTCATCTCCTCCTACCATCATCTCCCTCCCCCTCATCTCCCTCCTCCCCCCATCTCCCTCCTCCCCTCATCTCCCTCCTACCCTCATCTCCCTCCCACCCTCATCTCCCTCCTACCCCATCTCCCTCCTCCCCCTCATCTCCCTCCTCCCCCCATCTCCCTCCCACCCCATCTCCCTCCCACTCTCATCTCCCTCCTCCCCCTCATCTCCCTCCTCCCCTCATCTCCCTCCTACCCCTCATCTCCCTCCTCATCTCCCTCCCTCCTCATCTCCCTCCTCCCCTCATCTCCCTCCTCATCTCCCTCCTACCCCTCATCTCCCTCCTCATCTCCCTCCCACTCCTCATCTCCCTCCTCCCCCTCATCTCCCTCCTACCCCTCATCTCCCTCCTACTCCTCATCTCCCTCCTCCCCCTCATCTCCCTCCTCCCCCTCATCTCCTCCTACCCTCATCTCCTCCCCTCATCTCCCTCCCCCCATCTCCCTCCTCCCCTCATCTCCCTCCCACCCTCATCTCCCTCCCACCCTCATCTCCCTCCTCCCCTCATCTCCCTCCTCCCACTCCTCATCTCCCTCCTCCCCCTCATCTCTCTCCTACCCCTCATCTCCCTCCTACCCCTCATCTCCCTCCTCATCTCCCTCCTACCCCTCATCTCCCTCCTCATCTCCCTCCTACCCCTCATCTCCCTCCTACCCCCATCTCCCTCCTACCCCCATCTCCCTCCCATCTCCCTCCTACCCCTCATCTCCCTCCTCCTCCTCATCTCCCTCCTACCCCTCATCTCCCTCCTACTCCTCATCTCCCTCCTAATCATCTCCCTCCCACTCATCTCTCTCCTACCCCTCATCTCACTCCGACAGGGTCACCTAAATAACGTATGAATGTCCCCTCTGAGTGGGCCGCATTTTTTTTGTTGTTGCAGGGGAAAGAAAATTAAATGAAAGGAATAAAATCATTAAATAAATAAAACCACATTCCATCTCTCGGTGGGATGACACATTCCCGTCGCGGGGTGATCACTGCTCGAGTTAAGGCTGCCGATATCGATTACAGATTAAAAATAAAGAGCGTGGGGGGGAGGTTAGCTTGGTCAAGGTGGATGGGGGGGTCAACCCTCCCCCACGACCCCCCACAACTGGGAGGCTCCCTATCAATGTCTCGCGAATTCACCTTCACGTCAAACTCTGCACGAAGCCGTGGGTTCGATCCCCGACCCTGACGATGCCTGCTGCTGCTGCTGCTGTATTTGGAGTTTGCGTCTCTCTCTCCTCATCATCATCATCACGGTGGCTAGGAGATGTTGACTACCTCGCCTTCTCCACGTGTAACAGCATCAACACCAACACCACCACAACAGCATACACCACCACCACCACCACGTGTAACAGCATAGACACCACCACCACGTGTAACAGCATAGACACCACCACCACGTGTAACAGCATAGACACCACCACCACGTGTAACAACATAGACACCACCACCACTACGTGTAACAGCATAGACACCAACACCACCACCACCACGCAGCATAGACACCACCACCACCACGTGTAACAGCATAGACACCACCACCACGTGTAACAGCATAGACACCACCACCACCACGTGTAACAGCATAGACACCACCACCACCACGTGTAACAGCATAGACACCACCACCACCACGTGTAACAGCATAGACACCACCACCACGTGTAACAGCATAGACACCACCACCACGTGTAACAGCATAGACACCACCACCACCACGTGTAACAGCATAGACACCACCACCACGTGTAACAGCATAGACACCACCACCACCACGTGTAACAGCATAGACACCACCACCACCACGTGTAACAGCATAGACACCACCACCACCACGTGTAACAGCATAGACCACCACCACCACCACGTGTAACAGCATAGACACCACCACCACCACCACCACGTGTAACAGCATAGACACCACCACCACGTGTAACAGCATAGACACCACCACCACCACCACCACGTGTAACAGCATAGACACCACCACCACCACCACGTGTAACAGCATAGACACCACCACCACCACCACGTGTAACAGCATAGACACCACCACCACCACCACGTGTAACAGCATAGACACCAACACCACCACCACGTGTAACAGCATAGACACCACCACCACGTGTAACAGCATAGACACACCACCACCACGTGTAACAGCATAGACACCAACACCACCACCACGTGTAACAGCATAGACACCACCACCACTACGTGTAACAGCATAGACACCACCACCACGTGTAACAGCATAGACACCACCACCACCACCACGTGTAACAGCATAGACACCACCACCACGTGTAACAGCATAGACACCACCACCACCACGTGTAACAGCATAGACACCAACACCACCACCACGTGTAACAGCATAGACACCACCACCACTACGTGTAACAGCATAGACACCACCACCACGTGTAACAGCATAGACACCACCACCACCACGTGTAACAGCATAGACACCACCACCACCACCACCACGTGTAACAGCATAGACACCACCACCACGTGTAACAGCATAGACACCACCACCACCACGTGTAACAGCATAGACACCACCACCACCACGTGTAACAGCATAGACACCACCACCACCACGTGTAACAGCATAGACACCACCACCACCACCACGTGTAACAGCATAGACACCACCACCACCACCACCACGTGTAACAGCATAGACACCACCACCACCACCACGTGTAACAGCATAGACACCACCACCACCACCACGTGTAACAGCATAGACACCAACACCACCACCACGTGTAACAGCATAGACACCACCACCACGTGTAACAGCATAGACACCACCACCACCACCACGTGTAACAGCATAGACACCACCACCACCACGTGTAACAGCATAGACACCACCACCACGTGTAACAGCATAGACACCACCACCACCACCACGTGTAGCATAGACACCACCACCACCACGTGTAACAGCATAGACACCACCACCACGTGTAACAGCATAGACACCACCACCACCACCACGTGTAACAGCATAGACACCACCACCACCACGTGTAACAGCATAGACACCACCACCACCACCACGTGTAACAGCATAGACACCACCACCACGTGTAACAGCATAGACACCACCACCACCACGTGTAACAGCATAGACACCACCACCACTAAGTGTAACAGCATAGACACCACCACCACCACGTGTAACAGCATAGACACCAACACCACCACCACGTGTAACAGCATAGACACCACCACCACCACGTGTAACAGCATAGACACCACCACCACCACGTGTAACAGCATAGACACCACCACCACCACCACGTGTAACAGCATAGACACCACCACCACCACGTGTAACAGCATAGACACCAACACCACCACGTGAAACAGCATAGACACCACCACCACCACGTGTAACAGCATAGACACCACCACCACCACCACGTGTAACAGCATAGACACCACCACCACCACCACGTGTAACAGCATAGACACCACCATCACCACGTGTAACAGCATAGACACCACCATCACCACGTGTAACAGCATAGACACCACCACCACCACGTGTAACAGCATAGACACCACCACCACCACCACGTGTAACAGCATAGACACCACCATCACCACGTGTAACAGCATAGACACCACCACCACCACGTGTAACAGCATAGACACCACCACCACCACGTGTAACAGCATAGACACCACCACCACCACCACGTGTAACAGCATAGACACCACCATCACCACGTGTAACAGCATAGACACCACCACCACCACGTGTAACAGCATAGACACCACCACCACCACCACGTGTAACAGCATAGACACCACCATCACCACGTGTAACAGCATAGACACCACCACCACCACGTGTAACAGCATAGACACCACCACCACCACCACGTGTAACAGCATAGACACCACCACCACCACCACGTGTAACAGCATAGACACCACCACCACCACCACGTGTAACAGCATAGACACCACCACCACCCACCACCACGTGTAACAGCATAGACACCACCACCACCACCACGTGTAACAGCATAGACACACCACCGAACCACCACCCACCACCACCACGTGTAACAGCATAGACACCACCACCACGTGTAACAGCATAGACACCACCACCACCACGTGTAACAGCATAGACACCACCACTACCACGTGTAACAGCATAGACACCAGAACCACCACCACCACCACCACCACGTGTAGCATAGACACCACCACCACCACGTGTAACAGCATAACACCACCACCACCACCACGTGTAACAGCATCACCACCACCACGTGTAAACAGCATTAGACACCACCACCACCACCACGTGTAACAGCATAGACACCACCACCACCACCACGTGTAGCATAGACACCACCACCACCACGTGTAACAGCACAACACCACCACCACGTGAAGCAACACCAACACCACCACACGTGTAACAACCACACCACCACCACGTGTAGCGACACCAACACCACCACCACGTGTAACAGCAGACACCACCACCACCACTGTAGCATAGACACCACCACCACCACGTGTACAGCATAGACACCACCACCACGTGTAACAGCATAGACACCACCACCACGTGTAACAGCATAGACACCACCACCACACGTTACAGCATCACCACCACCACGTGTAACAGCATCACCACCACCACCACGTGTAACAGCATAGCACCACCACCACGTGTACAGCATAGACACCACCACCACCACGTGTAACAGCATAGACACCACCACCACGTGTAACAGCATAGACACCACCACCACACGTTACAGCATCACCACCACCACGTGTAACAGCATCACCACCACCACCACGTGTAACAGCATAGACACCACCACACGTGTAACAGCATAGACACCACCACCACCACGTGTAACAGCATAGACACCACCACCACGTGTAACAGCATAGACACCACCACCACCACGTGTAACAGCATAGACACCACCACCACCACGTGTAACAGCATAGACACCACCACCACGTGTACAGCAAGACACACCACCACGTGTAACAGCATAGACACCACCACCACCACCACCACGTGTAACAGCATAGACACCACCACCACCACCACGTGTAACAGCATAGACACCACCACCACCACCACGTGTAACAGCATAGACACCACCACCACCACCACCACGTGTAACAGCATAGACACCACCACCACCACCACGTGTAACAGCATAGACACCACCACCACCACCACGTGTAACAGCATAGACACCACCACCACCACGTGTAACAGCATAGACACCACCACCACCACCACGTGTAACAGCATAGACACCACCACCACCACCACCACGTGTAACAGCATAGACACCAACACCACGTGTAACAGCATAGACACCAACACCACCACCACGTGTAACAGCATAGACACCACCACCACCACGTGTAACAGCATAGACACCACCACCACCACCACGTGTAACAGCATAGACACCACCACCACCAAGTGTAACAGCATAGACACCACCACCACGTGTAACAGCATAGACACCACCACCACCACCACTGTAACAGCATAGACACCAACACCACCACCACGTGTAACAGCATAGACACCACCACCACCACGTGTAACAGCATAGACACCACCACCACGTGTAACAGCATAGACACCACCACCACCACCACGTGTAACAGCATAGACACCACCACACCACCACGTGTAACAGCATAGACACCACCACCACGTGTAACAGCATAGACACCACCACCACCACTACGTGTAACAGCATAGACACCAACACCACCACGTGTAACAGCATAGACACCACTACCACCACGTGTAACAGCATAGACACCACCACCACCACGTGTAACAGCATAGACACCACCACCACCACTACGTGTAACAGCATAGACACCACCACCACGTGTAACAGCATAGACACCACCACCACGTGTAACAGCATAGACACCAACACCACGTGTAACAGCATAGACACCACCACCACCACGTGTAACAGCATAGACACCACCACCACCACGTGTAACAGCATAGACACCACCACCACCACCACGTGTAACAGCATAGACACCACCACGTGTAACAGCATAGACACCACCACCACCACCACGTGTAACAGCATAGACACCACCACCACGTGTAACAGCATAGACACCACCACCACGTGTAACAGCATAGACACCACCACCACCACGTGTAACAGCATAGACACCACCACCACCACGTGTAACAGCATAGACACCACCACCACGTGTAACAGCATAGACACCACCACCACCACCACGTGTAACAGCATAGACACCACCACCACCACCACAACCTCCACCTCCTCCTCTGCCAGGCTGTTCTGAACTATACTGGAACGAGTACGTTGTGTGTGTGTGTCTGTGTGTGTGTGTCTGTGTGTGTGTGTCTGTGTGTGTGTGTCTGTGTGTGTGTGTCTGTGTGTGTGTGTCTGTGTGTGTGTGTCTGTGTGTGTCTGTGTGTGTGTGTATGTGTGTATGTGTGTCTGTGTGTCTGTGTCTGTGTGTTTGTCTATGTGTCTGTGTCTGTGTGTGTGTGTCTGTGTGTTGTGTGTGTTTCTGTGTGTGTGTGTCTGTGTGTGTGTCTGTGTGTCTGTGTGTCTGTGTCGTGTGTCTGTGTGTGTGTGTGTCTGTGTGTGTGTGTCTGTGTGTGTNTCTGTGTGTGTGTCTGTGTCTGTGTGTGTGTGTGTCTGTGTGTGTGTGTGTGTCTGTGTGTGTGTGTCTGTGTGTGTGTGTGTGTGTGTGTGTCTGTGTGTGTGTGNGTGTGTGTGTGTCTGTGTGTGTGTCTGTGTGTGTGTGTGTCTGTGTCTGTGTGTGTGTGTGTGTCTGTGTGTGTGTGTGTCTGTGTGTGTTGTCTGTGCGTCTGTGTGTTTGCGTCTGTGTATGTGTGTCTGTGTGTGTGTGTCTGTGTGTGTGTCTGTGTCTGTGTGTCTGGTGTGTCTGTGTGTGTGTCTGTGTGTGTGTGTCTGTGTGTGTGNGTGTGTGTGTGTCTGTGTGTGTGTGTCTGTGTGTGTGTGTCTGTGTGTGTGTCTGTGTGTGTGTCTGTGTGTGTGTCTGTGTGTGTGTCTGTGTGTGTGTGTCTGTGTGTGTGTGTCTGGTGTGTGTGTCTGTCTGTGTGTGTCNGTGTGTGTGTGTCTGTGTGTGTGTCTGTGTGTCTGTGTCNGTGTGTCTGTGTGTGTGTGTGTCTGTGTGTGTGTGTGTGTGTGTCTGTGTGTGTGTGTGTCTGTGTGTGTGTCTGTGTGTGTGTGTCNGTGTGTGTGTCTGTGTGTGTGTAATGCGAGTGTAAGCGAGGTTTAGCCGCTCAGCTCTGGGCCAATCAGACGGCCCAGAGTATTGGGGGCGGGGCCCAGTAATGTGGGCGTATGGGGAGGTCCGTCGCCACCTCCGGTCCAATCGGATGCCCGGAAGATCAGGGGCGGTGCCTAAGGGCGGAGCCGGAGGGGCGCGACGCGAATGGCGTGATCTGGAAGGTTCGAAAAGGGCGTGGTGGAAGGGTGAAGACGAGATGACGTGTGAGGGGGATATAAGGGGGTTCTTGAAGAGGCTCATGGTCAGTTGGCGTAGTCGCGGAGTGGGACCACGTTGGGTCGTGGGAGGTCTCCTGCGCCATCAGCCACGTGGCTGAGGAACTTTGTATTCACATGGTAAGGTGAGGCTTAAGAGGGTAAGCCTCACCTTACCATATGAATAATAAGTATAACCCGTAAAAACAAAGTGTTTCACTATAAATCCTTTATATGCGTGGCAGCGAACTTAATATAAAGGATTTAAAAATATATTCGCCTGTGGAGGACGCGGGGATCGATCCCGCGACCTTTGGCATGAGAAGCGAGGGCGCTACAACTGCGCTACTCCGCCACGGCCTGTGGAGGGGTTACGCTCTGGGCTCTTATACTGTGACGTTCAGCCAAAGCCATGAATGAGTTCTATTTGAATATATGTAAAATATTTTTTTTGCCTAAAAAGTGTAAAATTTTGGGAATTTTTTTCAGGAACATTGTCTGGCACAACGAGTCTGTGTGGAAATGTCAGCTCGATTGGTTCACGGGAAGTGGGTTAAAAAACGACCGAAAGATTTGCACGGTCGTAAGCAAGCAAGCAAGCACGCAAGCAAGCAAGCAAACTTAATATAAAGGATTTAAAAAGTGTGTTGTACTTGGCCCTTCCCCCTCTCCAACCATTATATATACGGAGTGGTAGCTCCTGCAATCTCTCATTTGCTTAATACAGCTGTCGTGGCTGTGACGGTTCCACCTGAAGACGGAAGCTTGTGTTGCATCCGAAACGTCGTGATTTTTATTTTANTTTACTTTGATTAATTTTAATGTTTTTACCTACGTGACTTTACCGAAAAAATCTAAGAATATGAATCCTTGCAGTCACGAAAGCTTCAAATCTAGAATCAAGCTCTGTGTGTCGTCAACATCATTTATTACATATGTGTAGTGGGCACCGTGACGACAAAGACGGTTCAAGTAGAGGCAACAAGTGTTTATTAAATCCTTTATATTAAGTTCGCTTGCTTGCTTGCGTGCTTGCTTGCTTGCTTACGACCGTGCAAACCTTTCGGTCGTTTTTTAACCCACTTCCCGTGATCTAATCGAGCTGACATTTTGCACACAGACTCGTTGTGGGAGACAATTAATGTTCGTGAATTTTTTTTCCAAAATTTTACACTGTTTAGGGAAAACAAATTAAATATTTAATTACCATTTGTTTAATGCTGCAGACAATCATCTGACCCATAGGTGGAAGCCATCTCAAGCCAGAGGACGAGAGGACTCTAGCCGCCACGCATATAAAGGATTTAGAGTGAAAAACTTTGTTTTTACGGGTTATACTTATTATCTCTTATCCCCGTTACGGTTCACACTCGAAGCGGAAACGGCCGTAACTCTCAAGGCAGGTATTCCCCATCGGACTCGCCTACTCCCCACCTATACCACGACCTCCTCTCAAGGAGACTGTCTGACCTGGCCCAGCCAAGGCACAGGTCTCGACCACCAGCCACACGAATCCGGCGCTTACAAGGACATCGGCTCCGAGGCCCTGGGTCGTACCACCGGCTTGCTCTGCCCGGCCCTTACAAGTGTAATGCGAGCGTAAATGGGCAGGCCGGATGTGACGATCCGCGATGGAGGAGTCAGGGTCACGTGGGAGAGGGAGGAGTCAGGGTCACGTGGGGAGAGGTTATAGGAAGGAGACAGGAAGACATCTGGAGGAGTCGAGGGAGTGAAGAGGGAGACCACGTTGGGTGGTCGCCGTGCCTTCAGCCTGGAGGCTGAGGGGGCTCACCGGATGGCGCCAGCCAGCGGGGTGAGGAGAGAGCAGAGTGCGCGGGGCGCACAGGGTGTGCGAGGTTGCACGGAGCAGCAGAGTAGCTGCAGAGCTAGCGGAGGACTAGCAAGGGGGTGCGAGGTTGCACAGGCAGCATGGTAGCTGCAGAGTGCGCGGGGCGCAAGAAGAGACGACGCTGGACCGAGGAGGAGGCCAGCGGGGTGAGCGGAAGACGAACACAAATAAAGGACCGACGGAGATCAACATCGTGTGACGGAGTCCTTTATTACACAAGGACAGCGGGTCAGAGGAGTCCCAGGGTCTTGCGAGCTGGACTTCGGTCTTGAGCTGGTTCTTCGTCTTCGGACTTGTCCCAACTGAACTCTCTCTCTCTCTCAGGGTCTCGCCTTTTATACAATTCCCCACGAGGGGCGGGGTTCTGTGGGATCACACAGACAGCCCACAGCCCCCTCCCCCCGGCTAGGGATATCACAACCGCCCTGCTCAGGTAAGTAATGGGAGTTAACCGGAGCTGGTGTGCGCGCGTTCCAATACCACCACCACATATGTGTGTTTGTGTGTCTGTGTATGTGTGTGTGCCTGTATATGTGTGTGTGTATGTGTGTGTGTGTCTGTGTGTGTGTGTCTGTGTATGTGTGTGTCTGTGTATGTTTGTGTGTCTGTGTGTGTGTGCCTGTGTATGTGTGTGTGTGTTTGTGTATGTGTGTGTGTGTCTGTGTATGTGTGTGTGTCTGTGTATATTGTGTGTCTGTGTGTGTGTCTGTGTATGTGTGTGTGTCTGTGTATGTGTGTCTGTGTATGTGTGTGTGTCTGTGTGTGTGTCTGTGTATGTTTGTGTGTCTGTGTGTGTGTGTCTGTGTATGTGTGTGTGTCTGTGTATGTGTGTGTCTGTGTATGTGTGTGTGTCTGTGTGTGTGTGTCTGTGTATGTGTGTGTGTCTGTGTATGTGTGTGTGTGTGTGTCTGTGTATGTGTGTGTGTCTGTGTATGTGTGTGTGTGTCNGTGTGTGTGTCTGTGTGTGTGTGTGTGTTAGTGTGTGTGTGTGTGTGTGTCTGTGTGTGTGTATGCNGTGTATGTGGTGTGTTCCGTGTATGTGTGTGTGTGTGTGTGTGTGTGTATGTGTGTGTGTGTATGTGTGTGTGCCTGTGTATGTGTGTGCTGGTGTGTATGTGTTTGTGTGTCTGTGTATGTGCCGTTCGATCGCTCAGGGCCAACACCACAGTGCGTTATGAAGCGGTCCTGGGCCTCCCTAGGTCGACTCAGCCTCAAATGAGTACCTGGGTGCGGTGTGTGGGCCACCCACCTGTGCCTGCCTTCATAGGTGCTGCTCGCTAACAGCACTTGCCCCTACAGTCCGTCAGGCTACACGGGGACATTTTTACTTTGTCTTTATTATGGACCCTGGAACATTTGCACGGTTTTATTGTAACGCTTAATTACAGCAGCAGCAACATCAACAACAACAAGTGCGCATGGATGCACTTTGCTAACAAATACGATTAATAACAACAACATTAGTAGTAGTAGTATTATGCTAATCGGAGGTGCAGTGGGAAGGACAACAACATTTACACAACAACAACAACGACGACAACAACAACAACAACAACGACATCAACAACTACAACAACAACAATGACAACAACAACGACAACAACAACAACGACAACGACAACGACAACAACAACAACGACAACAACAACAACGACAACAACAACAACAACAACGACAACAACAACAACGACAACAACAACACTACAACGACAACAACGACAACAACAACACAACAACAACAACAACAAAACAACAACGACAAAACAACAACAACAAGACAACAACAACAACAACAACAACAACGACAACAACTACAACGACAACAACAACAACGACAACAACAACAACAACGGGAAGCGAGTGCAACCCCACATGTCAACCCACCGACCCCCCTGCCCGCCCCAGACCCCCCCAGCCCCGNCCCTAACCCCCCCTAGCCCCCCCCTAGCCCCCATAGCCCCCCCCAGCCCCCCCAGCCCCCCCACCCCCCCACACCGCCACCGAGGAAGTTGCGCAACGGGGCGAAGGGGAGCGCAGCCGTGAGCGACTGACCACGTGGTCAGAGCTCGTCACGTGCTCAGGGATAGCAGGGCTACGGGGGAGGGGGAGGGAGGGAGGGGAGAGGGAGGGAGGGGGGAGGGGGAGANGGGAGGGGAGGGGGAGGGGGANGGAGGATGGAGGGGGAGGGGGAGGGGGGAGGGANGCGGGGGGAAGGGGAGGGAGGGGAGGGGGCAGGGAGGGAGGAAGGGGGAGGGGGGAGAGGGGATAGGGGGGAGGGGGGGAGGGAGGGAGATGGANGGGAGAGGGAGGGAGGGGGAGAGGGAGGAAANGGGGGGAGGGCGGGAGGGAGGGGGAGAGAAAGGGAGGGAAGTAGGGAGGGGAGGGAGGGATTAGGGAGAGAGAGTCTTGGGGGCAGGGGGAGCGGTGGCGCAGCGGTTAGCGCAGCGCTCCGTCTGTGATCTCACTCCGCCTGCGATCTGGTGATCATTGTGCGTGTTTTCCTCAGCGCTCGCTACTCACAGCACTTGCCCCAACAGTCTGTGCAGGCTATACGGGGGGGGGGGGTCTCTGTCTGTGGGGTGGGGGTGCGAGGGGGGGCAGAATCCGCGGCGCTGAACGTGCAGGATGATGAGTGGCGGCAGCGCAGATGAACAAGAGATCAAAACCACTCCGACCCCACCCGCACCCCAACCTACCCTTACCCCCACCCCGCAACCCCCACCCGCCCCATCTCCACCCTACACTGTACACTACACTATACACTACACTACCATACACTATACACTACACTACCAGAGACTACACTATACACTACACTACCAGAGACTACACAATACACTACACTATACACTACACTATACACTACACACTACACTATACACTACTATACAATGCACTATACACTACACTATACACTACACTATACACTACACTACTATACACTCCAATACCATACACTACACATTACCCTACCTGACACTGCACGAGACACTACACTACCTACACTATCCACTACACTACCAGACGCGACACTATACACTACACTATACACTACTAGAAACTACACTACCATACACTACACTATACACTACACTATACACTACACTATACACTACACTATATACACTGCACTATACACTACACTATACACTACTATACACTACACTACGATACACTACACTATACACTACACGATACACTAAACTATACACTACGATACACTGCACGATACACTAAACTATACACTACACTATACACTACACTACAATACACTACACTATACACTACACGAAACACTACACTATACACTACACTACTATACACTACACTATACACTACACTACAATACACTACACTATACACTACAACACTACACTATACACTACACTATACACTACACTACTATACACTACACTATACACTACACTACTATACACTACACTACTATACACTCCATGATACACTACACTATACACTACTATACACTACACTATACACTACACTATACACTACACTATACACTACACTATACTACTATACACTACACTATACACTACGCTACTATACACTACACTATACACTACACTACTATACACTACACTATACACTACGCTACTATACACTACACTATACACTACGCTACTATACACTACACTATACACTACACTACTATACACTACACTATACACTACACTACTATACACTACTATACACTACACTATACACTACACTACTATACACTCCATGATACACTACACTATACACTACTATACACTACACTATACACTACACTATACAATACACTACTATACACTACACTATACACTACGCTACTATACACTACACTATACACTACACTACTATACAGTACACTATACACTACACTATACACTACGCTATACACTACGCTACTATACACTACAATATACACTACACTACTATACACTACACTATACACTACACTACTATACACTACACTATGCACTACTATATACTACACTATACACTACACTATACACTACACTACACTATACACTACACTATACACTACACTATACACTACACTACACTATACACTACTATACACTACACTACGATACACTACACTATACACTACACGATACACTAAACTATACACTACGATACACTGCACGATACACTAAACTATACACTACACTATACACTACACTACAATACACTACACTATACACTACACGATACACTACACTATACACTACACTACTATATACACTATACACTACACTACACACTACACTATACACTACACGATACACTACACTATACACTACACTACTATACACTACACTATACACTACTATACACTACACTATACACTACACTATACACTACACTACTATACACTCCATGATACACTACACTATACACTACTATACACTACACTATACACTACACTATACACTACACTACTATACACTACACTATACACTACGCTACTATACACTACACTATACACTACAACTACTATACACTACACTATACTACTATACACTACACTATACACTACGCTACTATACACTACACTATACACTACACTACTATACACTACACTATACACTACACTACTATACACTACACTATACACTACACTATACACTACACTACTATACACTCCATGATACACTACACTATACACTACTATACACTACACTATACACTACACTATACACTACACTACTATACACTACACTATACACTACGCTACTATACACTACACTATACACTACGCTACTATACACTACAATATACACTACACTACTATACACTACACTATACACTACACTACTATACACTACACTATGCACTACTATATACTACACTATACACTACACTATACACTACACTACACTATACACTACACTATACACTACACTATAGACTACAATACACTACACTATACACTACTATACACTACACTATACACTACTATACACTACACTATACACTACACTATACACTACACTATACACTACGCTATACACTACACTATACACTACACTATACACTACACTATACACTACACTACTATACACTACACTATACACTACACTATACACTACACTACTATACACTACACTATACACTACGCTATACACTACACTACCATACACTACACTATAAACTACACTATTCACTAGACTATACACTACACTATACACTACACTACAATATACACTACACTATACACTACACTACCATACACTACACTACCATACACTACACTATACACTACACTATACACTACGCTTTGGCTCAGCCATCGAACAAAGGCAGTGGTCACCGCATCATCGTCGTCGGCGGCGCTTTCAGAAGCGCTTCTGCGGCCGTCTGGACCGTTCTTTCCTTCCCACATGAGGAATCCACTGGGCGGTGAGCTGCAAGCTTAAATCGCCATCGAGGATTGACAAACTCGTATCTTGACAACCGCTCTTTGCGCTCCGTTTGTTGACCTTCCTGCGCAACTCAGAGTAGCACGGTTGGCTACGTATGGTGCGAAAAAAGTTCAACGCACTTGCAACAGTAGCAGCATCAGCAGCAGCAGGAGCTGCAGATTGCAATAGGAGCAGTGGTAGCTATAGCTGCTCCTACTGCTGGCCACTAGAGACCCATGGACTCTAACAGAGGCCCGTAGACTCGTCACACAGAGAGCCATAGACTCGCACAGAGAGCCATAGACTCACACAGAGACCCGTAGACTCACACAGAGGCCAGACTCACATATAAACCCATAGACTCACACAGAGACCCATAGACTCACATATAAACCCATAGACTCACACAGAGACCCATAGACTCACACAGAGAGCCGTAGACTCACACAGAGACACATAGACTCACATATAAACCCATAGACTCACACAGAGACACATAGACTCACATATAAACCCATAGACTCACACAGAGAGCCGTAGACTCACATAAAGACACATAGACTCACACAGAGACCCATAGACTCACACAGAGACCCATAGACTCACACAGAGACCCGTAGACTCACACAGAGGCACATAGACTCACACAGAGAGCCATAGACTCACACAGAGACCCATAGACTCAGAGAGCCATAGACTCACNCAGAGAGCCATAGACTCACACAGAGACCCATAGACTCACACAGAGACTCATAGACTCACACAGAGGCACATAGACTCACACAGAGAGCCATAGACTCACACAGAGACTCATAGACTCACACAGAGACTCATAGACTCACACAGAGGGCCATAGACTCGTCACACAGAGACCCATAGACTCACACAGGAGGAGGAGGTGGTGATGGGTGGGACGGTGGTGTGCAGGGTGGGGAGGTGATGGGTGGGACACGTGGTGTGCAGGGTGGAGTAGGTGGTAGTGATGGGTGGGACACGTGGTGTGCAAGGTGGAGGAGGAGGTGATGGGTGGGACACGTGGTGTGCNAGGTGCAGGAGGTAGTGATGGGTGGGACACGTGGTGTGCAGGTGCAGGGGTAGTGATGGGTGGGACACGTGGTGTGAGGGCGGAGGAGGGGTAGTGATNGGTGGGACACGTGGTGAGCAGTGGTGGTNGAGTGATGGGTGGGACACGTGGTGTGCATGGTNGAAGTGATGGGTGGGACANGTGGTGAGCAGGGTGTTGTAGTGATGGGTGGGACAGCGTGGTGTGGCANGGGGAGGAGGAGTGATGGGTGGACAGTGGTGTGCAGGTGCAGGNGGTAGTGATGGTGGGACAGTGGTGTGCAGGTGGAGAGGTAGTGATGGGTGGACACGTGGTGTGCAGGTGGAGGAGGTAGTGATGGGTGGGACACGTGGTGTGCAGGTGGAGGTAGTGATGGGTGGGACACGTGGTGTGCAGGTGGAGGAGTGATGGGTGGGACACGTGGTGTGCAGGTGGANGTGGTAGTGATGGTGGACACGTGGTGTGCAGGGTGGAGGAGTAGTGATGGTGGGACACGTGTGTGAGGGTGGTAGGTGTAGTGATGGGTGGGACACGTGGTGTGCAGGTGGAGTAGTGATGGGTGGGACACGTGGTGTGCAGGGTGGGTAGTGTCCAGTGATGGTGGACACGTGGTGTGCAGGTGGAGGTGGTAGTGATGGTGGGACACGTGGTGTGCAGGGTGGGTAGGTGGTAGTGATGGGTGGGACACGTGGGGTGCAGGGTGGAGAGGTGGTGGAGGGTGGGACACGTGGTGTGCAGGTGGGTGGTGGTGGTGATGGTGGGACACGTGGTGTGACGGTGGAGGTGGTAGTGATGGGTGGGACACGTGGTGTGCAGGTGGAGGTGGTAGTGATGGGTGGGACACGTGGTGTGCAGGGTGNAGGGTGGTGATGGTGGGACCGTGGTGTGCACGGTGGAGGTGGTAGTGATGGGTGGGACACGTGGTGTGCAGGGTGGGTGGTAGTGATGGTGGGACACGTGGTGTGCAGGGTGGAGGAGGTAGTGATGGTGGGACCGTGGTGTGCAGGGTGGNGAGTGGTAGTGATGGTGGGACGGTGACGTGGTGTGCAGGGTGGAGGAGGTAGTGATGGTGGGACACGTGGTGTGCACGGTGGAGGTGGTAGTGATGGTGGGACNCGTGGTGGCAGGGTGGAGGAGGTAGTGATNGGTGGGACCGTGTGTGCAGGGTGGAGGTGGTAGTGATGGTGGGACACGTGGTGGCAGGGTGGAGGTAGTGATGGTGGGACACGTGGTGTGCAGGGTGGAGGTAGTGATGGTGGGACACGTGGTGTGCAGGGTGGAGGAGGTAGTGATNGGTGGGACCGTGGTGTGCAGGGTGGTAGTTGGTGGTGGTGATGGTGGGACCGTGGTGTGNACGGTGGNNTAGGTGNTAGTGATGGTGGGACACGTGGTGTGNAGGGTGGAGGAGGGTGATGGTGGACCGTGGTGTGCAGGNGGTAGTGATGGGTGGGACACGTGGTGTGCAGGGTGCAGGAGGTAGTGATGGTGGGACACGTGGTGTGCAGGGTGGAGTAGGTGGTATTGATGNTGGCCGTGGTGGGCAGGTGAGGAGGAGGTAGTGATGGGTGGGACACGTGGTGTGAGGGTGGACGTGTAGTGATGGGTGGGACACGTGGTGTGCAGGGTGGAGGAGGTAGTGATNGGTGGGACACGTGGTGTGAGGACGTGGTAGTGATGGGTGGGACACGTGGTGTGCAGGGTGGAGGAGGTAGTGATGGGTGGACACGTGGTGTGCAGGGTGGACGTGGTAGTGATGGGTGGGACACGTGGTATGCAGGGTGGAGGAGGTAGTGATNGGTGGACACGTGGTGTGCACGGTGGAGGTGGTAGTGATGGTGGGACACGTGGTGTGCAGGGTGCAGGAGGTAGTGATGGGTGGACACGTGGTGTGCAGGGTGGAGGTGGTAGTGATGGGTGGGACGAGTGGTGTGCAGGGTGCAGGAGTAGCANGTGACGAGCGGCACTAATGGCATCCAGGGTNGACGACACGGGGAGAGCTNAAAGCCAGATGGCGGCGGTGGTGGTGGTGGTGGTGGCGGTGGGTGGCGGCGGTGGTGTGGCGGTGGTGGTGGTGGCGGTGGTGGTGGTGGTGGTGGCGGTGGTGGTGGCGGTGGTGGTGGTGGTGGCGGTGGTGATGGTGGTGGCGGTGGTGNTGTGGTGGTGGCGTGGTGTGGTGGTGGTGGCGGTGGTGGTGGTGGTGGCGGTGGTGGTGGTGCGGGGTGGCGGTGTGTGGTGCGGCGGCGGTGGTGGTGGTGGTGGCGGTGGAGGTGGNGTGGCGGTGGTGGTGGTGGTGGTGTGGAGGGGCGGTGGTNGTGGTGGTNGTGGTGGCGGTGGCGGTGGTGGCGGTGGTGGTGGTGGTGCGGTGTGGTGGTGGTGGTGGCGGTGGTGGTGGGTGGGGCGGTCGTGGTGGTGTGGTGGCGGTNGAGGTGTCGGCGGTGGTGGTGGTGGTGGTGGTGGAGGTGGTGGTGGTGGTGGTGGTGGTGGTNGTGGTGGGGTGTGGTGCGGTGGTGGTGGTGNTGGNNGTGGTGGTGGTGCGGTGTGTGGTGGTGGTGGTGGTGGTGGTGGTGGTGGTGGTGGTGGGTGCGGTGGTGGTGGTGCGGTGGTGGTGGTGGTGGCGGGGTGTGGCGTGGTGGTGCNGTGGTNGTGGCGGTGGTGGTGGTGGGTGGTGGTGGTGGTGGTGGTCGTGTGTGCGGTGGTGGTGCGGTNGCGGTGGTGGTAGGCGGTGGTNGTGGCGTGTGGTGCGGCGTGGTNGTGGCAGGTGGTGGTAGGTGGCGGTGGTGGTGGTGGTGGNGTGCNGTGGTGCATGGTGGTNGNGGTNGTGGTGGTGGTGGCGGCAGGTCAAGGTGTGGTGGTGCGGCGGTGGTGGTGGTGCAGGTGGTGGTGTGGGGTGGCGGATGGTGGTGGGGTGGGCGGTGGTGGTGGTGCGGTGTGGTNGGACNGTGGTNGTGGTGGTGCGGTNGTGTGGTGGTGCGGTGGTGTGTGTGGGCGGTGGGGCGGTGGTGGGGTGGTGCGGTGGTTGGACGGTGGTGGTGGTGGGCGGTGGTGGNGGTGGTGGCGGTGGTGGTGGTGGTGGTGGTGGGTGGGGGGTGGTGGTGGTGGTGGTGCGGTGGTGGTGGCGGTGGGGCNGTGTGTGTGGCNGNGGGGGGCGGTAGGGTGGTGGTGGTGTGATGGTGGTGGTGGCGGTGGTGGTGGTGGTGGTGTGGTGGGGTGGTGGTNGCGTGGTGGTGGTGGGTGGTGNCGGTGGTGTGGTGGTGCNGTGGTGGTGGTGGTGGTGGGCGTGGTGGGTGCGGTGGTGTGGTGGTGGTGGTGGTGGTGGTGGTGGTGGCGGTGGTGTGGTGGTGGCGTGGGTGCGGTGGTGGTGGCGGTNGTGGTGGGTGGNGGTGGTGGTGGCGTGGTCGGTGTGGTGGTGGTGCGGTGGTGGTGGTGGTGGCGGGGTNGTGGTGGTGGTGGTGGTNGCGGCGGTGGTGGGGTGGTGGTGGTACGGTGGTGGTGGTGGTGCGGTGGTGGTGGTGGTGGTGGGGTGGTGGTGGTGGCGGTGGGGTGGTGGTGCGGGGTGGTGGTGGGGTGGGGCGGTGGTGGCGGTGGTGGTGGTGGTGGTGTGTGGTGCGGCGGTGGTNGTGGTGGNGGTGGTGGTGGTGGGTGGTGAGTTGGTGACGGTGTGGTGGTGTGGTGCGGGGTGGTGGCGGTGGTGGTGGCGGTGTGGTGCGGTGGGGCGGTGGTGTGGTGGCGGTGGTGGTGGCGGTGCGGTGGCGGTGGCGGTGTGCGGTGTGGTGGTGGTGGTGGTGGCGGTGGCGGTAGTGGCGGTGGTGGTGGCGGTGGTGGTGGCGGTAGTGGTGGCGGTGGTAGTGGCGTGGTGGTGGTGGCNGTGGTGTGCGGTAGTGGTGGCGGTGGCGGTAGTGCGGTGGTGGTGGTGGTGGTGGCGGTGGTCGGCGGTGGTGCGGTGGTGGTGGTGGTGGCNGTGGTGGCGGTGGTGGTGTGGCGGTGGTGGTGGTAGTAGTGGTGGTGGTGGTGGCGGTGGTGGTGGTGGCGGTAGCGGTGGTGGCGGCGGCGGCGCGGCGGCGGCGGTGGCGGTAGTGGCGGTGGTGGTGGCGGTNGCGGTGGCGGTGGCGGTAGTGGCGGTGGTGGCGGCGGCGGCGGCGGTAGTGGTGGTGATGATGATGAGAGCGTTAGAGAGCGGTCCTCGGAGGAGGAGGGCAGTCGCCGAACAGCTGCAAGGCGGCGTTACCCCCCCGCCCCCCCGCCCCCTGCCCCCCCCACCCTGCCCCCCCTGCCCCCCTGCCCCCCCCTGCCCCCCCTGCCCCCTCCACTACCCCCAGTGCGCGAGGCGACGACGTTGCGGGCTGAATACCAATCACGAGGCGCCGTCATCACCACCCCCGCCTCCTCCTCCTCCTTGTTCGTTTCCCAGGGAATGCCTCTCCGCATTGACCCCCCCCCCATCAGACTCTGAGTGGGGGGGGGGTGGGGGGGAGTGGGGTGGGGGGGAGAGGGTTCAGCGGGGGGGGGGTCTTGTGGGTGGTTAGTTCAAAGGACGGGGTTCAGGGAGGGTAGTTCATGGGAGGGTGGTTCATGGGAGTGGGGATGGTTCAGGGTTGGGTGGGGTCACCTGGGCTGAGGGTCCTGGGGTGGGGTTCAGGGGGGGGGTTCAGGTCTTGGTTCAAGGGAGGGGTTTCGGGGAGGGGGTTTGGGGTGGGGTTGAGAGGGGGGCTCTGTGGGGAGTGTTCAGGTCTGTGTTGGTTGTTGCAGCTCCATCGGAATGTGTGCACTGTGGGTTTGATGGAGTCTATTTCATTTTTGTTCAGGTTCTAGACTGTGGGTTTGATGGAGTCTATTTCATTTTTGTTCAGGNTTTAGACTGTGGATTTGATGGAGTCTGTTTCATTTTTGTTCAGGTTCAAGACTGAGGGTTTGCTGGAGTCTGTTTCATTTTTTTATATGTTCTGGACTCTGGGTTTGCTGGAGTCTGTTTCATTTTTGTTCAGGTTCTAGACTCTGGGTTTGCTGGAGTCTGTTTCATTTTTGTTCAGGTTCTAGACTCTGGGTTTGCTGGAGTCTGTTTCATTTTTGTTCAGGTTCTAGACTGTGGATTTGCTGGAGTCTGTTTCATTTTTGTTCAGGCTCTAGACTGTGGGTTTGATGGAGTCTGTTTCATTTTTGTTCAGGTTCTAGACTGTGGGTTTGATGGAGTCTGTTTCATTTTTGTTCAGGTTCTAGACTGTGGGTTTGATGGAGTCTTTTCATTTTTGTTCAGGTTCTAGACTGTGGGTTTGCCGGAGTCTGTTTCATTCTTGTTCAGGTTCTAGACTGTGGGTTTGCTGGAGTCTGTTTCATTTTGTTCAGGTTCTAGACTCTGGGTTTGCTGGAGTCTGTTTCATTTGTGTTCAGGTTCTAGACTGTGGGTTTGCTGGAGTCTGTTTCATGTTTGTTCGGGTTCTAGATTCTGGGTTTGCTGGAGTCTGTTTCATGTTTGTTCAGGTTCTAGATTCTGGGTTTGCTGGAGTCTGTTTCATTTGTGTTCAGGTTCTAGACTGTGGGTCTGCTGGAGTCTGTTTCATTTTTGTTCAGGTTCTAGACTGTGGGTTTGCTGGAGTCTGTTTCATTTTTGTTCAGGTTCTAGACTGGGTTTGCTGGAGTCTGTTTCATTTTTGTTCAGGTTCTAGACTGTGGGTTTGCTGGAGTCTGTTTTATTTTTGTTCAGGCTCTAGACTCTGGGTTTGCTGGAGTCTGTTTAATTTTTGTTCAGGTTCTAGACTGGGTTTGCTGGAGTCTGTTTTATTTTTGTTCAGGCTCTAGACTCTGGGTTTGATGGAGTCTGTTTCGTTTTGTTCAGGTTCTAGACTGTGGGTTTAATGGAGTCTGTTTCATTTTTGTTCAGGTTATAGACTGTGGGTTTGCTGGAGTCTGTTTCATTTTTGTTCAGGTTCTAAACTGTGGGTTTGCTGGAGTCTGTTTCATTTTTGTTCAGGTTCTAGACTGTGGGTTTGCTGGAGTCTGTTTCATTTGTTCAGGTTCTAGACTCTGGGTTTGCTGGAGTCTGTTTCATTTTTGTTCAGGTTCTAGACTGTGGGTTTGCTGGAGTCTGTTTCATTTTTGTTCAGGTTCTAGACTGTGGGTTTGATGGAGTCTGTTTCATGTTGTTCAGGTTCTAGACTGTGGGTTTGCTGGAGTCTGTTTCATGTTTGTTCAGGTTCTAGACTGTGGGTTTCCTGGAGTCTGTTTCATGTTTGTTCAGGTTCTAGACTGTGGGTTTCCTGGAGTCTGTTTCATTTTTGTTCAGGTTCTAGACTCTGGGTTTGCTGGAGTCTGTTTCATTTGTGTTCAGGTTCTAGACTGTGGGTTTGCTGGAGTCTGTTTCATTTTTGTTCAGGTTCTAGACTGTGGGTTTGCTGGAGTCTGTTTCATTTTGTTCAGGTTCTAGACTGTGGGTTTGCTGGAGTCTGTTTCATGTGTGTTCAGGTTCTAGACTGTGGGTTTGCTGGAGTCTGTTTCATTTTTGTTCAGGTTCTAGACTCAGGGTTTGCTGGAGTCTGTTTCATGTTTGTTCAGGTTCTAGACTGTGGGTTTCCTGGAGTCTGTTTCATTTTTGTTCAGGTTCTAGACTCTGGATTTGCTGGAGTCTGTTTCATTTTTGTTCAGGTTCTAGACTGTGGGTTTGCTGGAGTCTGTTTCATTTTTGTTCAGGTTCTAGACTGTGGGTTTGCTGGAGTCTGTTTCATGTTTGTTCAGGTTCTCGACTCTGGGTTTGCTGGAGTCTGTTTCATTTTTGTTCAGGTTCTAGACTGTGGGATTGCTGGAGTCTGTTTCATTTTGTTCAGGTTCTAGACGGCCTGTGTCGCTCACAGCACTTGCCCCAACAGCCCGTTGAGGCTTCACGGGGATCTTTGTCTTTGTGTGCACCTAGCCTGGCACGAGAGATGTGAGCGGTGGTTGTTGTTGTTGTTGTTGGTGATGGTTGTCTGTGTGTGTGTGCAGTTCCGGCCTTCACAGGTGCTCGCTAACAGCACTTGTCCCAACAGTCTGTTAGGGCTACACGGGGGATCTTTGTCTTTGTGTCAGTGCGCGCGTGTGCGCTGAGCGCGAATACACTGCGAACCCGGCGCCCCCGAGTTCGATTCCTGCTCAAGGCGAATAATTACTCAGCGAACCGGTCCTGGGTCTCCCTTAGATCGACTCAACCTTAAATTCGCGAACAGCGCTGCCCCCTCCCTCCCCAACAGTTCGTTGGGGGCTCCCAACGGGGGAGGGAAATGCGTCTTTGTTACCTCTGTGTACGAGTCAAGAGATCTTATTAGACTCACTACGCTACGCCGTTTAACATCCCCCCTGATTGCGGTGTTCGAGAAGCGATTATCCTTGACCATTGAAGATGAATCTCCAGATTGAAATTGGATGGCTCCCTACAGGCGCAGCATGCAATGCGACGTTTGCTGGCTATGATTGGTACGGGCTAAGCGAGGTTTT
Organism: Lethenteron camtschaticum; assembly: GCA_018977245.1. Lineage (NCBI taxonomy): Eukaryota > Metazoa > Chordata > Hyperoartia > Petromyzontiformes > Petromyzontidae > Lethenteron > Lethenteron camtschaticum. The sequence goes on from WFAB01002227.1 coordinate 44,082, forward strand.
GTAAGTGGCTGTGACGGTGATGATGTGTGTAGGATGGAAGGAGCCATACACTCGCACAAACACCATAGACTCTCCACACAGAAACCCACAGACTCATGCACCGACCCATAGACTCACGCGGAGACCTGGTGACTTACCAGTGACCCGTAGGCTCGCACAGAGAGCCATAGACTCACACATTGACCATAGACTCACACAGAGACCCGTAGAATCACACAAAGACCCGTAGACTCACCAAAAACCCATAGTCTCACACAGAGACCCATAGACTCACACAGAGACCCATAGACTTTCCAAACAAGATGCATGGACTCACACAGAGACCCGTAGACTCACGTAGAGACGCATCATAGCCTCACCAAACAAAGACCCATAGACTCACACAGAGATCCATAGACTTCAAACAGAGACCCATAGACTCCAAACAGAGACCATAGACTAAACAGAGACCATAGACTCAAACACAGACCATAGACTCACACAGAGACCCATAGACCCAAACAGAGACCCATAGACTCAAACACAGACCCATAGACTCACACAGAGACCCATAGACTCACACAGAGACCCATAGACTCACACAGAGACCCAGACTCGCNAAACAGAGACCCATTGACTCACACAGAGACCCAGACTCACACAGAGACCCATAGACTCACACAGAGACCCATAGACTCGCACAGAGACCCATAGACTNGCAAACAGAGACCCATTGACTCACACAGAGACCCATAGACTCAAACAGAGACCCATAGACTCAAACAGAGACCCATAGACTCAAACAGAGACCCATAGACTCAAACACAGACCCATAGACTCACACAGAGACACATAGACTCACACAGAGACCCATAGACTCAAACAGAGACCCATAGACTCAAACAGAGACCCATAGACTCCCCAAACACAGACCCATAGACTCACACAGAGACACATAGACTCACACAGAGACCATAGACTCACACAGAGACCCACGGACTCAAACAGAGACCCATTGACTCACACAGAGACCCATAGACTCACACAGAGACCCATAGACTCACACAGAGACCCATAGACTCGCACAGAGACCCATAGACTCAAACAGAGACCCATTGACTCACACAGAGACCCATGGACTCAAACAGAGACCCATTGACTCACACAGAGACCCATAGACTCACACAAAGACCCGTAGACTCACACAGAGACCCATAGACTCAAACAGAGACCCATAGACTCACACAGAGACCCATAGACTCACACAGAGACCCATTGACTCACACAGAGACCCATGGACTCAAACAGAGACCCATAGACTCACACAGAGACCCATAGACTCACACAGAGACCCATTGACTCACACAGAGACCCATGGACTCAAACAGAGACCCATAGACTCACACAGAGACCCATGGACTCAAACAGAGACCCATTGACTCACACAGAGACCCATAGACTCGCACAGAGACCCATAGACTCAAACAGAGACCCATTGACTCACACAGAGACCCATGGACTCAAACAGAGACCCATTGACTCACACAGAGACCCATAGACTCACACAAAGACCCGTAGACTCGAACAGAGACCCATTGACTCACACAGAGACCCATTGACTCACACAGAGACCCATGGACTCGAACAGAGACCCATAGACTTATTTTGAGATCCCTAGATAGCACAATGTCCAATCTCCTCTGCCATGCAGTTTACAGCCACAAGGGATGTGGGATTATACATCGATAGTTCCATGTCCACGTTCAATGTTGTTGTTTTGATGTGGTCTGGAATTGTTGTTGTCTTGGTGTGGTCTGGGACTGTTGTTGTTGTGTTGCNGTAGTGTGGTCTGTTGTTGTTGTTGTCTTGGTGTGGTCGGCTGTTGTTGTTGTTTTGGTGTGGTCTGTGACTGTTGTTGTTTTGGTGTGGTCTGGGACTGCTGTTGTTGTTGTCTTGGTGTGGCCTGGGACTGTTGTTGTTGTTTTGGTGTGTCTGGGGTTGTTGTTGTCTTGGTGTGGGACTGTTGTTGTTGTTTTGGTGTGGTCTGGACTGTTGTTGTTGNTGTTGTTTTGGTGGGTCTNGACTGTTGTTTTGGTGTGGCCTGGGACTGTGTTGTTGTTGTTGTCTTGGTGTGGCCTGGGAGTGTTGTTTGTGCTGGTGTGGTCTGGACNGTTGTTGTGTTGGTGTGGTCTGGGGTTGTTGTTGTTTTGGTGTGGTCTGGGACTTGTTGTTGTTTNGTGTGTCTGGGGTGGGATTGTTGTGTTGTCTTGGTGTGGCCTGGGACNGTTGTTGTTGNTGNTGNTGTGGTCTGGGATTGTTGTTGCTTGCTGTGGTGTGGTCTGGGAGTTGTTGTTGNTGTTGGTGTGGTCTGGGACTGATGTTGTTGNTGTTGNTGTGTTGTTGGTGGGCTGGGATTGTTGTTGTCCTGTGTTGTTGTGGTCTGGGAGTGTTGTTGTGTGTCTTGGGTGGCCTGGGACTGTTGTTGTGTGTGTGGTCTGGGAGTGTTGTTGNTTGCTGGTGTGGTCTGGGACTTGTTGTGTTGTCTTGTGTTGGACTTGTGGTCTGGACTGTTGTNNTGGTGTGGTCTGGCTGTTGTTGTGTTGTTGTGTTGGATGTGGTNTGTGGAGTGTTGNTGTGTTGTTGGTGTGGTCTGGGANTGTTGTTGTTGTGNTGCTGGTGTGGTCTGGGATTGTTGTGTTGGTGTGGTGGACNTGTGTTTTGNGCTTGTTGGTTGGTGGGCTGTTTTGTTGGTGTGGTTGGGGTGTTGTTGTNGTTTGGTGGGCTGTTTTGTTGGTGTGGGAGTGTTGTTGNTGTGGGTCTGGGCTGTTGTTGTTGTTCTTGGTGNTGTCTNGGTTGTTGTTGTTTTGCTGGTGTGGTCTGGGCTGTTGTTGTTGGTGTGGTCTGGGAGTGTTGTTGTTTTGGTGTGGTCTGGGAGNTGTTGTTGTTGTTTTGGTGTGGGACTGNTTGTTGTNGTGTTGTCTTGGTGTGGTCTGGGAGTTGTTGTTGTTGTTGTCTTGGTGTGGTCTGGGACTGTTGTTGTTTGTGTTGGTGTGGTCTGGACTGTTGTTGTTGTTGTCTTGGTGTGGTCTGGACTGTTGTTGTTGTTGTTGTTGTCTTGGTGTGGTCTGGACTGTTGTTGTTGTCTTGGTGTGGTCTGGGACTGTTGTTGTTGTTGTCTTGGTGTGGTCTGGGACTGTTGTTGTTGTCTTGGTGTGGTCTGGACTTGTTGTTGTCTTGGTGTGGTCTGGGACTTGTTGTTGTCTTGGTGTGGTCTGGACTGTTGGTGTTGTCTTGGTGTGGGACTGTTGTTGTTGTCTTGGTGTGGTCTNGGANTGTTGTTGTTGTTGTCTTGGTGTGGTCTGGGACTGTTGTTGTTGTCTTGGTGTGGTCTGGGACTGTTGTTGATGTTGTCTTGGTGTGGTCTGGACNGTTGTTGTTGTTGTCTTGGTGTGGTCTGGAGATTTGTTGTTGTTGTTGNCTGGTGTGGTCTGGGATTGTTGTTGTGTTGTCTTGGTGTGGTCTGGACTGTTGTTGTCTTGGTGTGGTCTGGGACTGTTGTTGTTGTGTCTGGGGTTGTTGTTGTTGTTGTCTTGGTGTGGTCTGGACTGTTGTTGTTGTNGTCTTGGTGTGGTCTGGACTGTTGTTGTTGTCTTGGTGTGGTCTGGGACTGTTGTTGTTGTCTTGGTGGGTCTGGACTGTTGTTGTTGTTGTCTTGGTGTGGTCTGGGCTGTTGTTGTTGTTGTCTTGGTGTGGTCTGGGACTGTTGTTGTTGTTGTCTTGGTGTGGTCTGGGCTGTTGTTGTTGTTCTTGGTGTGGTCTGGGACNGTTGTTGTTGTTGTCTTGGTGTGGTCTGGGACTGNTGTTGTTGTCTTGGTGTGGTCTGGGACTGTTGTTGTTGTCGTTAAAGCTTTCGTCTGGGATTCATCTTCTTGTTTCTTTCGGTAAAGTCACGTAGAAGGGAAGTAATAAAATAATAAAAATAAAACATAATAACAATTCTCACGACGTTTCGGCTACAACGCAAGCAGCCGTCTTCAGGTGAAGAATGAGACACTACCAAACTAGGAGCTTATATATAAGCTGCATTGGGGGTTGAAGAGCGCCTTAACAAAAAGAATGTGCATGTGAAGAGGGATTTAGCATATTCATGGAAAATGCGTAGGCGTTGGGCGGGGGGGTGTCAAAGTCATATTATGCCCATGCATTATGCAGGATCAGCAGCAACCAAGGGGGTGCAGGGATTAGCAGTAACAAAGGAAAGGAATGTTAATGATATGTAGCTGCAGTTACTCAACAACCACGTAGAAAACTAAAGTATAAACTACATAAAAACTAAAGTATAAACTGCATCGCACCATCAGTATACTTACTATACTCTATAATAAGCTGAGTTACTAACAGCAGTAACATTACAATTCTACCTCGTAAAAATTCTATAATATGCTTCCATCTAAACCTTATTCTCTTACATCACACGAGCATATACCGTACTATATGCTGCCATAGATAAACCCAACATTAAATTATATACTGTATTGCTGTAAACCAACCTATATCTTATACATTTAATATAACACTATGTATTATTCTACACACCCTAATGTGTATCGAAATGGTTTATTACGTCCTTCCAATGATTGCTGAGCCAGAATCCATCTTCTCGGTTAAAATTGTCTCTGTGTTTGTATATGTGGATCGCCTCATGAACGAATCTCTCATGATAGCCAGATGGCTTGCAGAGAACCTCTGTCTTGGAGAAGTCGATATCATGTGAGCCCACTGAGTTGTAACAGTGATCTGCCACGGCTGAGGTGTTTGTCCTACCGTGTTTCAGGTCAGCTTTATGTTCACGGATGCGGTCCGAGACATGTCGTTTGGTTTCCCCAATGTAACTGCTACACAGAGGCAACTTAGTTTGTAGACGCCAGGGTACTGTATGTCTGGAACCACATCTTTTACAGACGGTACCAGATCACGGATTTTATGTACTGTGTTGAATCGGACCTGGATCTTGTGTTTAATCAGGATTTGGAGATCTTTTTTGTGACCCCAGCAATGTAGGGTAAGGTGATGGTCTTGAAAGGCTCCTCAACAGGATCCTTCTTGATGGTTGGAGTGATGGCTTTGCGGATTGTATAGTCGGAGTAACCATTTGCCTTAAGAGCTTGGCGTACGTGTTTGAGTTCACTGGAAATGTGTTCATGGTCGGAGATGCATTGGGCTCTATGATGTAGAGTCTTGATGAGGGAATTCTTCTGGGATGGATGGTGGTGGGAATCCGGTTTTAGATAAGCATCCGTGTGGGTGGCTTTCCTGTAGACAGAGTGGCTCATTGAACCATCAGGTCTCCTTTTGATTAGGACATCCAAAAAGGTTAGCTTGCCATCATTTTCGACTTCCATGGTGAATCTGATGGCTGGGTGTATGGAATTGATGTGGTCGAGAAATTGGTCTAGAGCAGGCCGGCCATGTGGCCAGATGACAAAAGTGTCGTCTACGTACCTCTTCCATAAGGTCGGGCGTAGAGTGGCAGTCTGGATAGCGTCCGTCTCAAATTTCTCCATGAAGATGTTGGCTACAACCGAGATAGGGGGGAGCCCATTGGGGTGCCCTCAATTTGCTTGTAGAAGGTTCCATTCCAGGTGAAGTATGTATTGGTTAAGCAGTGTTTCACCAGGGGGGTACCCAGCATTCAGTCCTTGATGAACCAAGTCTTCAATGATTGCGATGGTGTCAGGCACAGGTACCTTGGTGAACAAGGAAACCACATCAAAACTGACAAGCAGGTCGTCTGGGGACAGGGCAATCCCCTTGATTGTCGATACCAGGTCAGTAGAGTTTAGTACTGCAGAGGTGGTTTTTCCAGTGAAAGGCCGTAGGATTTCGGACAAAAAA
>WFAB01002228.1:2500-49911 GCA_018977245.1 Lethenteron camtschaticum
CATCACCACCATCATCACCACCATCACCACCACCATCACCACCATCNGNGTGACACNTGCCCCTACAGACCCCCANNGCNATGAGGCTACCGGGCCTTCACCTTCACTGNGTGTTGANANGTCANCCACTGATNGGGTCNTAGACCATGCGCTCATNTACGTGATGGTGGTGATGGTGGTGACCTGGTGGNGGTGGTGGTGGTGGTGATGGTGGNGANGGTGGTGGTGTGGNGATGGTGGTGGTGGTGGTGGTGGTGGNGATGGTGGTGGTGATGATGGTGGTGTGTGGTGATGGTGGTGGTGATGGTGGTGATGGTGGTGGTGATGGTGGTGACTGGTGGTGGTGATGGTGATGGTGGTGAGGTGATGTGGTGGTGTGAGTGGTGATGATGGNGATGATGGTGGTGATGGTGGTGGTGATGATGGTGGTGATGGTGATGGTGGTGGTGTCGTGATGGGTTGATGATGGTGGTGGTGATGATGGTGGTGATGGTGGTGGTGATGATGGTGGTGATGGTGTGATGGTGATGGTGGTGATGGTCGTGATGGTGGTGATGATGGTGGCGGTGGTATTGGTGGTGATGATGGTGGTGGTATTTGTGGTGATGATGATAATTGTGATGGTAGTGATGGTGNTCATAATGATAATAGTTTTCATGATCGCGATAATGATTCTAGTGATGGTAGTGATGGTAGCGATGGTAGTGATGGGCGATGATATTGGTGATGGTNGCGTGATATTGATGGTAGTGATGGTGGTGAAAAGTGATTATATAAATCGTGATGATGATGTTGATGATGTTGATGATGTTGATGACGTTGNCAATGTGNGTCACTAACAAATAAAATGCAGGTCAGAATTCCTCTCTTTATATAGTGATGGTGATGGTGGTGATGGTGATGATGGTGGTGATGGTGGTGATGGATGTTTCCCAGCATCGCCCGGCCGCCTTTGTCTCCCCAGTGGCGATGTTTACACACCGCACCAGTTACTCGTTTGAGGCTGAGTCGACCTAGGGGAGGCCCCGGACCGGTTCAGATAATCTTCACTGGTGTTAGCCGTGAGCGGGAATCGAACCCGTGTCGCTGGGTTTATAGCGCAGCGCTAACCACTACACCCACCGCTCCCCAACCGATGAAAAGATAATGCAGCTCGACTGATTCTGAGTGAGACCTCTGCTGTTAAACCGGAGCCGGTCATGAGCACTGCCCAGGTATGGGAAACTCCACTCTCTCCACTACTGCCCATCACCGATTGGGAGTTGTGGGGGTGGAGTGTCCGATGGTACAAAATACCCAGGCAGGTGCTTCGTTTTGGTGGGGCTGATGGTAAGGCCCCACCTCTTAGTGGCACGCTCCAGTCTCAGCAGCAGCGTCTCCAACTCCTCTTCTGAATGAGCAGCTATTACCAAATCATCGGCATACATAACGTGGTTGACCAATAGGGAGCCATCCCTTGATCGCACCCGGGCGTCGATCAGCCTCCCATTATATCTGTACCAAATAGAAATTCCCCGGTACAGCTACTGAAGGCTTCACGAACTACACGGTCGAAATAGATGTTAAATAATGTGGGAGCCAGGGGACATCCCTGTCGCACCCCAAGGTGTACAGGGAAAGGCTCCGACTCCCGGCCACGTAGTTTTACCCGGGCCCGCTCACCATCATGAAGGTCCTTCATGATCGTGAGCAGAGGGTCAGGGACTCCGAAAGCACGAAGAACAACCCAGAGCCCAGGCCTACTGATGGTATCATAGGCCTTGACCAGGTCAATAAAGCAGAGATGTAGGTCTTTAGAACACTGACACACACACTGCCAACAACAACCGCCATTCGCCACTAAGTGGCGGTGACGTCACCACGACGCTTGTGCCAGGCCATGTGCACCTTGAGTCCACGTGAAGTGTCGAACGCCCGCTGGCAGGAGGTCACGGGCAGATTCAGCAGGTGCCACGGGTCGACTGACCGAGATGACCGAGATGACTGGCTGATGCACCACCTGTGCCCCTACTGTACCAACTTGCTGTGCTTTAGCCACCCGGCGCTCCGCTCGTTGTTGTGAGCGTCGCTCCTCCCCCTCCGTTGTTGTTGGAGGGCGACTGCCTCCAACTGCCCAGTAGCGTCCTTCACGAGCCTCCTCCACTGAGGCCGATCTTGACACCGCTGGTACCGGTCATCGGCAAGTCCACTCAGCTCCACGTCCTCCTGTACCACATCACTCCATCTCTTCTTTAGCCTGTGTCACTCACTCATCCACTCACCCACCCACCCACTCACCCATCACTCCATCTCTTCTCTAGCCCGTGTCACTCACTCATCCACTCACCCACCCAACCACTCACCCATTACTCCATCTTTTCTCTAGCCCGGGTCACTCACCCATCCACTCACCCACCCACCCACTCACCCATCACTCCATCTCTTCTCTAGCCCGTGTCACTCACTCATCCACTCACCCACCCACCCACTCACCCATCACTCCATCTCTTCTCTAGCCCGGTCACTCACTCATCCACTCACCCACCACCCACTCACCCACTCACCCATCACTACATCTCTTCTCTAGCCCGGTCACTCACCCACTCACCCACCCACCCACTNACCCACTCACCCATCACTCCATCTTTCTCTAGCCCGGTCACTCACCATCCACTCACCACCCACCCACTCACCATCACTCATCTCTTCTCTAGCCCGTGTCACTCACTCATCCACTCACCCACCCACCCACTCACCCATCACTCCATCTCTTCTCTAGCCCGGGTCACTCACTCATCCACTCACCCACCCACCCACTCACTCACCCATCACACATCTCTTCTCTAGCCCGTGTCACTCACTCACCCATCCACTCACCCACCCACTCACCCATCACTCCATCTCTTCTCTAGCCTGTGTCACTCACTCATCCACTNACACACCCACCCACTCACTCACTCACCCACCACTCACTCATTCACTCACTCACCCACTCACTCACTCACTGACCCACCCACTCACCCATCACTCCATCTCTTCTCTAACCCGTGCCGCGCCCGCTTAGCCCCTCGATCCGGCCGAACAAAAGCGGTTAAGGCCATGCGGTGGCTGGACATGCGGGCTACATGACCCAGCCAACCTACACACAGACCCACAAATATGTAGGGCTTTTCAACCTGAAACATATCACTAAATCTGCATCTTCCTGAAAGGATTCCTCCATCACAAAGATGCGGAAACTTCCTCCCTCTAACAGGGGTATTAAAGCCCACGGTGGGACAGAGGTTAAGAGAGCTGAGGACGAGACAGCAGAGGTTTGTACAGCAGAGGTTAGGACTCACTCAGTCACTCAGTCACTCGCTCAGTCACTCACTCAGTCACTCACTCAGTCAGTCACTCACTCACTCACACAGTCACTCAGTCATCAGTCACTCAGACTCACTCACTCAGTCAGTCACTCACTCACTCAGTCACTCAGTCACCCACTCAGTCACACACCCACTCACTCACTCAGTCAGTCACTCACTTACTCAACTCAGTCAGTCACTCACTCACTCACCCACTGACTCAGTCAATCACTCACTTAGTCACTCACTCAGTCACTCACCCACTCAGTCACTTACTTAGTTACTCACTCACCCAGTCACTCAGTCACTCACTCACTCAGTCACTTAGTTACTCACTCACCCAGTCACTCACTCACTCAGTCACTCACTCACCACTCACTCACTCAGTCACTCACCACTCACTCAGTCACTCATCACACACCCATTCAGTCACTCACTCACTTAGTCACTCACTCACCCAGTCACTCACTCAGTCACTCACTCACTCACTCACTTAGTCACTCACTCACTCACTCACCCACTCAGTCAGCCACTCAGTCACCCACTCACCCACTCAGTGACCCACTTACTCACTCAGTCACTCACTCAGTCACTGTCACTTAGTCACTCACCCACTCAGTCACACACCCACCCACCCACTCACTCAGTCAGTCAGTCACTCACTCACCCACCACATGCACTCACTCACTAACTCAGTCACTCACTCACTCAGTCACTCACCACTCAGTCAGCCACTCACTCACAAGGTTAGTCATTGGGTGACTGAGTGAGTGACTGAGTGACTGACTGTGTGAGTGACTGAGTGAGTGAGTGACCGAGTGAATGGGTGACTGACTGAGTGAGTGACTGAGCGAGTGCCCGAGTGAGTAACTGAGTGAGTGAGTGCTGAGTGAGTGAGTGACTGAGTGAGTGAGTTAGCCGAGTGACACTGAGTGCAGTAACGAGTGAGTGAGTGTGTGCTGGATGACTGAGNGACTGNCTGATTGACNGACTTGAGTGAGTGACTGACTGAGTGACTGACTCCCGACAAATATTTTTCAGTTCGCTGAACCGNAGGCTGTAACCCCCTGTGGTGATTCGTGNAGAAAAGGTGGTGATGGCGGTGATGGTGGTGACGTGAAGGTGGGTGGTGATGGTGGCGTGANGGCGAGCCGGGTTGTAACAGNCTCCGATAGCCGATGTGGGGGTGGTGAGTGACGTGGTGTGGGAACGGTGAGTGAGTGAGTGGGTGAGTGAGTGGTGAGGAGTGGATGAGTGAGTGAGTGAGTGAGTGGTGGGTGAGTGGGTGGGTGGGTGAAGTGAGTGAGTGGGTGAGTGGGTGAGGGTGAGTGAGTGGGTGATTGAGTGGGTGGGTGAGTGAGTGGGTGGGTGAGTGTGTGAGTGGGTGAGTGGGTGGGTGAGTGGGTGAGTGGGTGGGTGAGTGGGTCAGTGAGTGGGTGATTGAGTGGGTGGGTGATTGGATCAGTGGGTGGGTGAGTGGGTGAGTGGGTGAGTGGGTGGGTCGGTGGGTGAGTGCGTGGGTGGGTGAGTGAGTGGTTGAGTGTGGGTGGGTAAGTGGTGAGTGGGTGGGTGGTGGGTGAGTGGGTGGATGGGTGGGTGGGTGAGTGAGTGGCTTGGTGAGACGTGGGTGAGTGGGTGGGTTAGTGGGTGGGAGGTTGGTGAGTGAGTTGGTGGTGGGTGAGTGGGTGGGTGAATGAGTGAGAGTGTCGGTGAGTGGGTGAGTGGGTGAGTGGGTGGCTGGGTAAGCGGGGTGGGTGAGTGAGTGAGTGTGTGAGTGTGTGGGGAGTGGGTGAGTGGGCGAGTGGTGGGTGGGTGAGTGGGTGAGTAAATGGGTGAGTGGTTGGGTGGGTGAGTGGTGAGTGGTGAGTGGGTGAGTTGGTGAGTGTGGGTCGGTGGGTGAGTTAGTGAGTGGATGAGTCAGTGGGTGGGTGAGTGAGTGGGTGGGTGGTGAGTGGGTGAGTGGGTGAGTGGGTGAGTGGGTGAATGAGTGGTGAGTGGGTGGGTGAATAAGTGAGTGTGTGGGTGAGTGGTGAGTGGGCGAGTGGTGGGTGGGTGAGTGGGTGAGTAAATGGGTGAGTGGTTGGGTGGGTGAGTGGTGAGTGGGTGAGTTGGTGAGTGGTGGGTCGGTGGTGAGTTAGTGAGTGGATGAGTCAGTGGGTGGGTGAGTGAGTGGGTGGGTGGGTGAGTGGGTGAGTGGGTGAGTNGGTGAATGAGTGGTGAGTGGGTGGGTGATAAGTGAGTGTGTGGGTGAGTGGTGAGTGGGCGAGTGGTGGGTGGGTGAGTGGGTGAGTAAATGGGTGAGTGGTTGGGTGGGTGAGTGGTGAGTGGGTGAGTGGGTGAGTTGGTGAGTGGTGGGTCGGTGGGTGAGTTAGTGAGTGGATGAGTCAGTGGGTGGGTGAGTGAGTGGGTGGGTGGGTGACTGGGTGAGTGGGTGAATGAGTGGTGAGTGGGTGGGTGAATAAGTGAGTGGGTGGGTGAGTGGGTGGATGAGTGGTGAGTGGCTGAGTGGGTGGGTGGGTGGGTCGGTGGGTGAGTGGTGGGTGGGTAAGTGGTAGGTGAGTGGGTGGGTGGGTGTGTGGGTGAGTGAGTGGGTGCGTGAGTGGTGGGTGAGTGGTGGGTGGTTAAGTGGGTTGGTGAGTGAGTGGGTGAGTGGGTGGTTTAGTGGGTGGGAGGTTGGGTGAGTGAGTTTGGTGGGTGGGTGAGTGGATGGTTGAGTGAGTGGGTGAGTGGTGAGTGAGTAGGTGGGTAGGTGAGTGGGTGGGTGGGTTGGTGAGTGGTGGGTTGGTGAGTGGTGGGTGGGTGGGTGGGATGTTGATGTTGTTGATGATTTGATGATGTTGATGATGATGTTGATGATTGATGATGTTGATGATGTTGATGATATTGATGATGTTGATGATGATGTTGATGATGATGTTGANAATGATTTTTGATGATGTTGATGATGAGTTGATGATGATGTTGATGATGTGTTGATGATGATGTTGATGATGATGATGTGAGGTTAAGATTTTTGATGATGATGTTGATGATGATGTNGATGATGTCGATGATGATGATGATGATGATGATGATGAGTGTTTAGTGGTGATGTTAATGGTGATGATGATTTTGTGATGATGATGTTGANGTTAGTGATGANGGTGATGATTGATGTTGTGATGTTGATGTTGTTGATGACTGATGTTGATGATGTTGATGATGATGTTGATGTTGATAATGTTGGTGATGATGATGTTGATAATGTTGTTGATGATGATGTTGATGATGTTGTTGACGTTGATGATGATGATGTGGTGTTGATGATGTTGACAGGCGAGGTGATGTTCAACGCCGCTCTGCTAAACGTCAGCGGAGGAGGAAGCAGAGCGAATAGAGAGGGCACAGGTCTGTCTGTGTGTCTGTGTGTGTCCGTGTGTGTGTCTGTGTGTGTGTGTGTTTCTGTGTGTGTGTGTCTGTGTGTGTGTGTGTGTATGTGTGTCNGTTGTGGTGTGTGTGTGTGTCTGTGTGTGTGTGTGTGTGTGTCTGTGTGTGTGTGTGTCTCTACCTCCTCGCGGTGCCGGATGGGCAACGCTGTCGTGGACAGTGCTGTGGGGGGAGGCCAATGCCCATTGGCCTATCCCCTTATGGCGTCTGTGACCACCACAGTGGCTAAACGGGGGCTCTGGACGGGTGCGAGGGGCTGGTAACCCCTCCACCTTCAATTCATTACCACTAAACCACGAATTACATAACCTGTAACTAATAAGCTTGTGCCGGAGGCCCCGGGGGGTCAGGCTTTTATGACGTCTCCTGGCCAAACCCCAATTGGCGGAGCCAGGAGATTGAATCTTCACCCTCGGGGTCCTCCAGAAACAACAAAAAACCATTGCGGATGGCCACGTGGAATGTTCGAACGCTCACTGCGGAGGAGAGGCTGCCACTCCTCTGTCGGGAGCTGACCGGTACCGCCTGGATTTCTGTGGCAATCAGGAGGTCCGGTGGACCGGTTCTGGCTCCTGCCACCATGAGGGGTGGACAGTCCTCTACTCGGGGCAGGAGACTGCCAAACAACAGGGTGTGGCTCTTCTTCTGAACAAAATAATGAAGGGGCGTGGCAGTGAGGTGTGGGAAGCTGTAAGCCCCAGGCTACTTTGGGCTCGCCTTCCATCAACCGGAGGCAGGAGTGGTGGTCGTGGTTACTTATGCCCCACCGAAGACGAACATCCGTGGAGGGATGCAGGCAAAGCCGATGAGTCCGATGGCGTCTATGACCTCCTGTCACAGGTGCTGGCTAAAGTGGCCACTCGGGACAGAGTCATCTTGTTGGGTGACTTCAATGCCCGAGTTGGTCATGATGCTGGCATCTGGTCTGGAGTGATTGGAAGGCATGGGCCAGATCAGCTCAATAACAACGGCAGGAGGCTGCTAGATTTTTGTGCAGCCCATGGGCTTGTAATTACCAACACGCTCTTCCGGCATCGGCGCATCCACACAACATCATGGATGCATGCCGGGTCCAAGCAAGAACATCTGCTGGACTACATAGTGACGGAACAGCGGATGCGAGCCCATGTCCTTGACACCAGGACCTACCGTGGAGCTGATCTACCCTCTGACCATCGACTAGTCATCTGTAAGATGCGCCTGCCATTCTTCCACTCCGGTGGTGGGTGTACACCCAGGAGCCCATTTCAACCAAAAGTTGCCTGGTCTCAGTTACTGATGAAAGTTGCAAGCGAGAATTTCATCATAGATTGCAGCTGGGGTTGGCATCGTCCCCACTCCTCCTGATGTCGAGGGTAAATGGGCGAGGTTTAGGACTGTGACTCATGTAGCTGCAATGGCTGCTTTGGGTACACGGTCCAGACCTCCCCAGACACCCTGGCTGACAGAGGAGGTTTTCAGGCTGGCTGAGAAAAAGCGACAGCCCACTCTCATCGTCTACAGCATCCCACGTCAGAGAATGAGGAGGTTTACCGCAGCCTTCGCTCAGAGGTTCGGAGAGCCGTAAGGCGCTGCAAGGATGGGTGGTGGTCGCGGGTTGCTGAGGAGATGGAGTCTGCCTCAGTGGCCCGCGATCACAAATCACTATTTAACTCAACCAAAAAAGTAACCTGCAGCGCCACACCTATTACCATCATTAGGGGAATAAACGGTGATCCAATCTCCGACCCTCAGCAACAGGTTTGCAGATTTCCTGACCATTTCTGTGAGGTCCTGGGAAAGGGGAAATCCTCAGCCAGGAAAACATTGTGGACAAAGTGGGGATAACCCTGCTGAGGCTGCGGTGCCTCAAATATTGGAAGAGGTCACCCCCTGTGAGTGGCTGGCTGAGGTGCCATCTGTTGAGGAAGTACTGAAGGCGATCCAGAGTCTGAGACCAGGAAAGGCACCGGGCAGAGATGATCTCCCAAGCGAAATGCTGAGGGAGGTTGACGTTTGTGCACAGACTGCCTTAAATGACATCATAACAACAGTCCACTGGACGGGTTCCACAGGATTGGAAGGATGCCCTGGTAGTCCCCCTCTTTAAGAGGGGGACCGCACAGACTTAACAACTACAGGGGCATCTCACTCCTCAGTGTGCCGGGAAAGGTCCTGGCAAGGATTATTCAACATCGCCTTGCTAGGCACGCTGAGGAGAGGCTTACGGAGCTCCAATGCGGTTTGAGGAAAGGGCGGTCCTGCACAGATGCCATATTTTCTGTCTGTCTGCTACAGCAGAGGTGTAGGGAGTTCCAACAAGACCTACATATCTGCTTTATTGACCTGGTCAAGGCCTATGATACCATCAGTAGGCCTGGGCTCTGGGTTGTTCTTCGTGCTTTCGGAGTCCCTGACCCTCTGCTCACGATCATGAAGGACCTTCATGATGGTGAGCGGGCCCGGGTAAAACTACGTGGCCAGGAGTCGGAGCCTTTCCCTGTACACCTTGGGTGAAACAGGGATGTCCTCTGGCTCCCACATTATTTAACATCTATTTTGACCGTATAGTTCGTGAAACCTTCAATAGCTGTACCGGGGGAATTTCCATTTGTTACAGATATAATGGAGGCTGATCAATGCCCGGGTGCGATCAAGGGATGGCTTCCTATTGGTCAATCACGTTATGTATGCCGATGATCTGGTAATAGCTGCTTACTCAGAGGAGGAGATGGAGACGCTGCTGCTGAACCTGGAGCTTGCCACTAAGAGGTGGGGCCTTACCATCAGCCCCACAAAACTAAGGTCTTCTCGGCCACAGTCATTTCCTCCCTTCTCTACGCTTGCGAAACGTGGACCCCCTAATGGAACATCTTCGCCGGTTGGAAACATTTAGGCTGGCCTGCCTACAATCCATCCTGGGTTTAACCAGGCTGGATTGTGTGAGGAGCTCACAAATCCTTGAAAGATCTATGCAAAGTCCATTGGTGAGCTCCTCCGGCAGGCAAGGCTGCGTTGCTGGGTCATGCCCAGCCACCACATGCCTAAACAGCTTTTGTTCGGCCGGATCGAGGGGGCTAAACGGCACGGGCTAGAGAAGAGATGGAGTGATGTGGTACAGGAGGACGTGGAGCTGAGTGGACTTGCCAATGACTGGTACCAGCGGTGTCAAGATCGGCCTCTGTGGAGGAGGCTCGTGAAAGACGCTACTGGGCAGTTGGAGGCAGTCGCCCTCCAACAACAACGGAGGGTGGAGGAGCGACGCTCACAACAACGAGCGGAGCGCCGGGTGGCTAAAGCACAGCAAGTTGGCACAGTAGGGGCACAGGTGGTGCATTAGCCAGTCATCTCGGTCATCGCAGTCAGTCGACCCGTGGCACCTGCTGGGTCTGCCCCGTGACCTCCTGCCAGCGGGCGTTCGACACTTCACGTGGCGGCCTCAAGGTGCACATGGCCTGGCACAAGCGTCGTGGTGACGTCACCGCCACTTAGTGGCGAATGGCGGTTGTTGTTGTTGTCTGTGTGTGTGTCTCTGTGTGTGTTGCGAGCAGACCCAATATCATGCTGCAGTAATACTGGCTGCAGCACTGTCATACACTGCACTACGTCAGACGTGAGTAGCGTTCTCTCTGTGTCTCTCTGTCTCTCTGTGTCTCTCCCATTGTATCTGTACCAGATGGAAATTCCCTCGGTACAGCTATTGAAGGCTTCACGAACTACGCGGTCAAAATCGATATTAAATAATGTGGGAGCCTGAGGACATCCCTGTCGCACCCCAAGGTGTACAGGGAAAGGCTCCGACTCCCGGCCACGTAGTTTTACCCGGGCCCGCTCACCATCATGAAGGTCCTTAATGATCGTGAGCAGAGGGTCAGGGACTCCGAAAGCATGAAGAACAGCCCATGCCTTCAAATAATCACTCCAGACCAGGTGCCAGCATCATGACCAACTCGGGCATTGAAGTCACCCAACAAGATGACTCAGTCCCGAGGGGCCACTTTAGCCAGCACCTGTGACAGGAGGTCATAGAAGGCATCTGACTCATTAGCTTTGCCTGCATCCCTCCACGGATGTTCGTCTTCGGTGGGGCATAAGTAACCACGACCACCACTCCTCGCCTCCGGTTGATGGATGCGAGCCAAAGTAGCCTGCGGCTTACAGCTTCCAACACCTCACCGCCACGCTCCCACACCCCTTCATTATTTTGTTCAGAAGAAGAGCCACTCCCTGTTGTTTGGCAGTCTCCTGCCCGAGTGGAGGACTGTCCACCCTCATGGTGGCAGGAGCCAGAGCCTGTCCACCGGACCTCCTGAATACCACAGAGATCCAGGCGGTACTGTCCAGCTCCTGACAGAGGAGTGGCAGCCTCTCCTCCACAGTGAGCGTTCGAACATTCCACGTGGCCACACGAAGTGGCTTTTTGTTGTTTCTGGAGGAGCCCGAGGGTAAAGATTCAATCTCCGGGCTCCGCCAATTGGGGTTTGACCAAGAGACGTCATAGACGCCTGTCCCCCCGGGGCCTCCGGCACAAGCTTTAATTACATATTTAATTCGTGGTTTAGTGGTAATTTATTGAAGGTGGAGGGGTTACCAGCCCCTCGCACCCGTCCAGAGCCCCCATTTAGCCGCTGTGGTGGTCACAGACGCCATGAGGGGAGAGGCCAATGGGCATTGGCCCTCCCCCCACAGCGTTGCCATCCGCACCGCGAGGAGGTAGGAGGTTGTTTTTGCCGTGACGACACATACACACACAGACACACACACAGACACATACACAAAGACACACACACAGACACACACACACACCCATAGATACACACACACACACACACAGACACACACACACACACAGACACACACACAGACACACACACACAGACACACACACACAGACACAGACACACACACACAGACACACACGCACACACACACAGACACACACACACAGACACACAACACACAGACAGACACACACAGACACACACACACACACACACAGACACACANACAGACACACACACCCAGAGAGACACACACACACACAGNCACACACACACAGACACACACACACACACACAGACACACACACAGACACACACACAGACACAGCANACACACACACACAGACACACAAACACACACACACACAGACACACACACAGACACACACACACACACACAGAGTGTGACTGCTCCCCGTCTCTCGCCCTCACCAGGAAGTGTGCCTGTCTGGATTCAAGGTGTCCTCTGACATGATTTTTGAGGGATGCGTGAGCCGTGCGTTGGGTGATCGATACCTCCGAGCGTACGTCTGCGATGTGCAAAACAGCAAGGCGTACTCGGGCTACTGTTACTGCTCCACCAGCATGTGTAACAGGGACATCAACACGTGCAAGGCGGAGATACGTGGGTAGCACCAAACTCATTGAACACTGAGTGAGTGAGTGGGTGAGTGAGTGGGTGGGTGAGTGAGTGGGTGGGTGAGTAGGTGAGTGAGTGGGTGGGTGAGTGAGTGGGTGGGTGAGTGAGTGGGTGGGTGAGTAGGTGACTGAGGGAGTGAGTGGGTGGGTGAGTGGGTGGGTGAGTGAGTGGGTGGGTGAGTAGGTGACTGAGGGAGTGAGTGGGTGGGTGAGTGAGTGGGTGGGTGGGTGGATGGGTGGGTGAGTGGGTGAGTGAGTGGGTGAGTGGGTGGGTGAGTGGGTGGGTGGGTGGGTGAGTGGGTGGGTGGTGGGTGAGTGGGTGAGTGAGTGAGTGGGTGAGTGAGTGGGTGAGTGGGTGAGTGGGTGGGTGAGTGGGTGGGTGAGTGGGTCGGTGGGTGAGTGATGGGTGGTGGGTGGGTGAGTGAGTGAGTGAGTGGTGGGTGGGTGGGTGAGTGAGTGAGTGGGTGAGTGAGTGTGTGGGTGGGTGAGTGAGTGAGTTGGTGAGTGAGTGGGTGGGTGGGTGAGTGGATGGTTGGGTGAGTGAATGAGTGTGTGAGGGGGTCAGTGGGTGAGTGGGTGGGTTATGAGTGAGTGGGTGGGTGAGTGAATGGGTGAGTGAGTGGNTGAGTGAGTGAGTTAGTTGGTGAGTGGGTGATTGAGTGAGTCGGTGAGTGAGTGGGTGAATTAGTGGTGCGTGAGTGTGTGAGTGAGTGAGTTAGTTGGTGAGTGAGTCGCTGAGTGAGTGGGTGAGTGAGTCGTGAGTGAGTGGGTGAGTGTGTGAATGAGTGAGTTAGTTAGTTGGTGAGTGGGTGAGTGGGTGAGTGAGTCGGTGAGTGAGTGGGTGAGTGGGTACGTGAGTCTGTGAATGGGTGAGTGGGTGAGTGAATGAGTGAGTGAGTGGGTGAGTGAGTGAGTAGGTGAGTGAGTGAGTGGGTGGGTGAGTGTGTGAGTGAGTGGGTGAGTGAGTGATTGGGTGTGTGGGTGGGTGGGTGAGTGAGTGAGTTGGTGAGTGAGTGGGTGGGTGGGTGAGTGGGTGGTTGGGTGAGTGAATGAGTGTGTGAGGGGTCAGTGGGTGAGTGGGTGGGTTTATGAAAGGGTGAGTGAGTGGTGAGTGAATGGGTGAGTGAGTGGGTGATTGAGTGAGTCGGTGAGTGAGTGGGTGAATTAGTGGGTGCGTGAGTGTGTGAGTGAGTGAGTTAGTTGGTGAGTGAGTCGCTGAGTGAGTGGGTGAGTGGGTCGTGAGTGGGTGAGTGTGTGAATGAGTGAGTGAGTTAGTTAGTTGGTGAGTGGTGGGTGAGTGAGTCGGTGAGTGAGTGGGTGAGTGGGTACGTGAGTCTGTGAATGGGTGAGTGGGTGAGTGAATGAGTGAGTGAGTGGGTGGGTCAGTGAGTGAGTAGGTGAGTGAGTGGGTGGGTGAGTGTGTGAGTGAGTGAGTGGTCTCAAGGTGACTTGGCCTGGCACAAGTCGTGGTGAGTGACTTAGTGGCGAATGGCGGTTGTTGTGTTGTGTTGAGTGGGTGAGTGAGTGAGTGGGTGAGTGGGTGAGTGAGTGGGTGAGTGGTGAGGGGTGAGTGAGTGGGTGAGTGAGGTGGGTGAGTGAGTGAGTGAGTGGGTGAGTGAGTGGGTGAGTGAGTGGGTGAGTGAGGGGTGAGTGAGTGAGTGGGTGGTGAGTGGGTGAGTGAGTGGGTGAGTGAGTCGGTGAGTGAGTGGGTGAGTGGGTGATTGAGTGAGTGGGTGGGTGGGTGAGTGGGTGAGTGGGTGAGTGGTGAGCTGGGTGAGTGGGTGAGTGGTGAGTGGGTGGTGAGTGGTGAGTGAGTGGGTGAGTGGGTGAGTGGGTGAGTGGTGNGTGAGTGGTGAGTGGGTGGGTGGTGGGGTGGGTGAGTGGGTGAGTGNTGGTGGGTGAGTGAGTGGTGGGTGGTGAGTAGTGAGTGGTGAGTGGGTGAGTGGGTGGGTAGGTGAATGANTGGTGANTGGGTGAGTGAGTGAGTGAGTGAGTGGTGGNTGAGTGAGAGTGAGTGAGTGAATGAGTGGGTGAGTGAATGAATGCGGGTGTGAGTGAGTGAATGAGTGAGCGAGTGAGTGGGCGAGTGAGTGGGTGAGTGAGTGGTGAGTGGGTGAGTGAGAAAGTGAGTTAGTGNGNTGGTGGGTGTGAGTGAGCAAGTNGTGGTAAGTGTGGGGNTGNTGGTGAGAGGGTGNTGAGTGGTGGGGGACGGAGTGANTGGTGAGTGGTGGTGAGTGAGTGAGTGGGTGAGTGAGTGAGTGGGATGGGTGAGTGANTGGGTGATTGAGTGGGTGAGTGGTGNGTGANTGTGAGTGGTTGAGTGAGTAGGTGAGTGGTGGTGGTGGTGGTGAGTGGTGGTGAAGTGNTGGTGGGTTGGTGGTGGGTGAGTGAGGGGGTGAGTGAGTGGGTGAGTGGGTGAGTGAGTCTGGGTGAGTGGGTGAGTGGATAGGTGGGTGGGTGAGGGGTGAGCTANACGGGTGATCTTTGTCTGGCTGACTGAGTGTACAAGTGCAGGAACGGGGCTGTGACGGTGGCCGGGAGGTTGGGAGGACTACGGCCATTCTCGCTCTACTGCTACCCTCGCTTCTTGCCTGAGACACACACAGATACACACAGATACACACACACAGACACACACAGACACACACACACACGACACACACACACAACACACAGACACACACACACACACACACACACACAGACACACACACACACACACACGNCACACCACACACAGACACACACACACAGACACACATACACACAGACACACACACAGACACAGACACCACACACAGACACACACACACCGACACAGATGGTGAAGGTGGTGATGATGGTGATGGTGGTGGTGATGGAACAATAAAGTTCCCCGAGTGTGACGACGATGAATCATTGCAGTCACGACAGCTTCAAATCTAGAATAACCGCCGTATCTAACTCAGCCATGTTAACAAACCCTGAAATGGCGCTGACGACCACAATGCATTGCGAGATCACGTGCCCTTTCGCGTCCTGTACACCACATTCACGGTCAAAGTTCGCCCTCTAATGGGAAAGTGGGGTCGTTACAGGAGTAAGGCAAAATTTAATTGAATAATCTTCTTGGTTCTTTCGGTAAAGTCATCACGTAGAAGGGAAGTAATAAAAGAATAAAAATAAAACAAAATAAATACAATTCTCACGACGTTTCGGCCACAACGCAAGCAGCCGTCCTCAGGTGAAGAATGCAATATTTTATTACGTTTTATTTTTTATTATTTTGTTTCCCTTCTACGTGATGACTTTACTGAAAGAACCAAGAAGATGAATCCCTGCAGTCACGAAAGAAGCTTTAAATCGAAATGTAATTTAACAATAATAATATTTGTACAAGTTGGTCTATAGCGATTCTTATCCAAACCCTCGGGGAACACTCGCGCTATTCCTGTGTGTGTGTGTGTTTAGTGTGTGTGTGTTTAGTGTGTGTGTTTACTGTGTGTGTGTGTTTAGTGTGTGTTTAGTGTGTGTGTGTTAGTGTGTGTGTGTTTAGTGTGTGTTTAGTGTGTGTGTTTAGTGTGTGTGTGTTTAGTGTGTGTTTAGTGTGTGTGTGTTTAGTGTGTGTGTGTTTAGTGTGTGTTTAGTGTGTGTGTTTAGTGTGTGTGTGTTTAGTGTGTGTGTGTGTGTGTTTAGTGTGTGTGTGTTTAGTGTGTGCGTGTGTTTAGTGTGTGTTTAGTGTGTGTGTGTTTAGTGTGTGTGTTAGTGTGTGTGTGTTTAGTGTGTGTTTAGTGTGTGTGTGTTTAGTGTGTGTGTGTTTAGTGTGTGTTTAGTGTGTGTGTTTAGTGTGTGTGTGTTTAGTGTGTGTGTGTTTAGTGTGTGTGTGTTTAGTGTGTGTGTGTTTAGTGTGTGTTTAGTGTGTGTGTGTTTAGTGTGTGTTAGTGTGTGTGTTTAGTGTGTGTGTGTGTTTAGTGTGTGTGTGTGTTTAGTGTGTGTGTGTGTGTATTTAGTGTGTGTGTGTTTTGTGTGTGTGTTTAGTGTGTGTGTGTGTGTTTAGTGTGTGTGTGTTTAGTGTGTGTTTAGTGTGTGTGTTTAGTGTGTGTGTTTAGTGTGTGTGTGTTTAGTGTGTGTTTAGTGTGTGTGTTTAGTGTGTGTGTGTTTAGTGTGTGTGTGTTTAGTGTGTGTTTAGTGTGTGTGTGTTTAGTGTGTGTGTGTTTAGTGTGTGTGTGTGTGTTTAGTGTGTGTTTAGTGTGTGTGTGTTTGGTGTGTGTTTAGTGTGTGTGTTTAGTGTGTGTGTGTTTAGTGTGTGTTTAGTGTGTGTGTTAGTGTGTGTGTGTTTAGTGTGTGTTTAGTGTGTGTGTTTAGTGTGTGTGTGTTTAGTGTGTGTGTGTTTAGTGTGTGTGTGTTTAGTGTGTGTGTGTTTTGTGTGTGTGTTTAGTGTGTGTTTAGTGTGTGTGTGTTTAGTGTGTGTGTGTTANTGTGTGTGTGTTTAGTGTGTGTGTGTTTAGTGTGTGTGTGTTTAGTGTGTGTGTGTAGTGTGTGTGTGTGTTTACGTGTGTGTGTGTGTTTAGTGTGTGTGTGTTTAGTGTGTGTGTGTGTTTAGTGGGTGTGTGTTTAGTGGATTTGTGTGTTTAGTGTGTGTGTGTGTGTTTAGTGTGTGTGTTTAGTGGGGTGTGTGTGTTTAGTGTGTGTGTGTGTGTTTAGTGGGAGTGTGTGTGTTTAGTGGGGTGTGTGTGTGTGTGTTTAGTGTGTGTGTTTAGTGGGGTGTGTGTGTGTTTAGTGTGTGTGTGTGTTTAGTGGGTGTNTGTGTGTGTGTGTTTAGTGGGGTGTGTGTGTGTTTAGTGGGGTGTGTGTGTTTANTGGGTGTGTGTGTGTGTTTAGTGGGTGTGTGTGTGTGTTTAGTGGGGTGTGTGTTTAGTGGGGGTGTGTGTGTTTAGTGGGGTGTGTGTGTGTGTTTAGTGGGTGTGTGTGTATGTGTGCTTAGTGGGTGTGTGTTTAGTGTGTGTGTGTGTTTAGTGTGTGTGTTTTANTGTGTTGTGTGTGTGTTTAGTGTGTGTGTGTGTTTAGTGTGTGTGTGTTTAGTGTGTGTGTGTGTTTAGTGTGTGTGTGTTTAGTGTGTGTGTGTTTAGTGTGTGTGTGTTTAGTGTGTGTGTGTTTAGTGTGTTTGTGTGTTTAGTGTGTGTGTGTGTTTAGTGGGTGTGTGTGCGTTTAGTGTGTGTGTGTTTAGTGTGTGTGTTTAGTGGGTGTGTGTGTGTTTAGTGTGTGTGTGTGTTTAGTGGGTGTGTGTGTGTTTAGTGGGTGTGTGTTTAGTGTGTGTGTTAGTGTGTGTGTGTTTAGTGTGTGTGTGTGTTTAGTGTGTGTGTGTGTGTTTAGTGTGTGTGTGTGTGTTTAGTGTGTGTGTTTAGTGTGTGTGTGTTTAGTGTGTGTGTGTGTTTAGTGTGTGTGTGTTAGTGTGTGTGTGTTTAGTGTGTGTGTGTTTAGTGTGTGTTTAGTGTGTGTGTTTAGTGTGGGTGTGTGTGTTTAGTGTGTGTGTGTTTAGTGTGTGTGTGTGTTTAGTGGGTGTGTGTGTGTGTGTTAGTGTGTGTGTGTGTTTAGTGGGTGTGTGTGTGTTTAGTGGGTGTGTGTGTGTTTAGTGGGTGTGTGTGTGTTTAGTGGGTGTGTGTGTGTGTGTGTTTAGTGGTGTGTGTGTGTTTAGTGTGTGTGTGTTTANTGTGTGTGTGTGTTTTGTGGGTGTGTGTGTGTGTTTAGGTGTGTGTGTGTTTAGTGTGTGTCTGTGTGCTTAGTGTGTGTGTGTGTGTTTAGTGTGTGTGTGTTTAGTGTGTGTGTGTTTAGTGTGTGTGTTTGTGTGTTTAGTGTGTGTGTGTATTTAGAGGGTGTGTGCGTGTGTTTAGTGGGTGTGTGTGAGTTTAGTGTGTGTGCGTGAGTGTGTTTAGTGGATGTGTGTAGTGCCTGAAATTCGCGCCACACGCGGGAGTGGGTGTACACGCGAACAGAGTACAATGGGAGCAAACGAGGTCGAGGCTGTTGTTGTCGTTAGGCGCGAGGAGAAGGTCAGAGACGGGTAGGGGGCAATTAAGGACACAGGGCGCTGATTGGCTGGGAAGTTGTTGTTGTCAAATGCAGCATCAATCCCAAAGGATCCCTCCCTCAAGGATGTGGAAGCGAAAGTCGGACAGAGGTCAAGACAGAGAGAAGTGGATTAGACGGCAGAGGTTTGTACAACAGTAACACACTCAGTCAGTCACCCACTCAGTCAGTCACCCACTCAGTCACTCAGTCACTCACTCAATCAGTCACCCACTCAGTCACCAACTCACTCACTCACTCAATCACTCAGTCACTCACTTACTCACTCATCTACTCAGTCACTCACCCACTCAGTCACTCAGTCACCCACTCACTCACCACTCAATCAGTAACTCACTCAATCAGTCACCCACTCAATCACTCACCACTAAGTCACTCACTCAGTCACTCACTCAGTCACTCACTCAATCACTCAGTCACTCACCCACTCAGTCACTAAGTCAACACTCAATCAGTCACTTACTCAGACAGTCACTCACTCACTCAGACGGGTAGGGGGCAATTAAGGACACAGGGCGCTGATTGGCTGGGAAGTTGTTGTTGTCACTAAGTGGCGCCGGGCTGTCTGGAAAACGGGGCAGGTGCCAGCGTGTTTACATGCCGCAAAAAAACGCGTGGCAACCGTTCGTCGCGTTTCTCTTCGGCAATATGCCCCCCCTTACCCCATCACCTATCAAACACAGTTCAGTATCCCATGACGAAAAAAAATAACCCCGTAAGATTCCTGCGAAGGTTTAGCGGAGAATGCCGATACCCCTGCTGATGCTGTCATAGACTGACCCATGCTGCCGGCTATGGCTGCAAAGTTTGGTCGTACATGTTACGTATATATCGTTTATTGTTCAATTTGAATCACAGTTCCTGTGATCACTGTTACGTTATTTTCAAAGATTTGTAGTGACATCACACAGCGTTGATATGCGGCGTTTTTTTGCTGGAAGGTTCTGCTGGTTTTTTCTGGATGTTTCTGTCGTGCGCCGTCACTTTAAGATGTCCTTCGTTCTGTTTTTTTGTTTGTTGCGGTTGCACCCGAGTCAAGAGCCGCATGGCTCACATGGCTATCAGCTAATAAATTAAACTTAAAAATTCGACAGTGGCGGGTCCGGCATTTTCGGTGTTTTCTTTTTTGTAGCGCTCAGGAAAAGCACCGCATTGCAGAAGCCATCTTGCGAAGACTTGTTGCGACAGCTTTAAATAAAATAAAAAAGCTCACCTCAGCGAAAGCGCCTCGCGATATGCTCGGACTTAATTGGGTTATGGGGGGGATCCCGTAGAGGAGGCGACGCGAAGCGGTGTCTCGGACAAAGTCGAACGGACGCCGTTGGGTTTGGCTTACGAAATATTGAAGATTGAATTGCTGGACCGATTTCTTGGAAGTGCGAACAGCTTCCTTCGTAAAATAATAACAAAAATATAAATTTCAAATTTTCTTGCTGTCGATTTCGCGCCTGGTGATCATGATTGCTTGCGTTGCGGTCGAAACGTCGTGAGAATTTTATTGTTTTATATTTTTACTAGCGTTAAGAACCCGGCGTTGCCCGGGCGAAAAAGGCAGACAGACAAATGGACTTACACACAGACATCAACCCACACACATATAAACACATCGACTTAGACGCACACACACACACACATATGGTTAAACCCCGGATGGATCGTTAGCAGGCCAGCCTAAATGATTCTAACCGGCGAAGATGCTCCATTAGGTGGGTGCACGTTTCGCAAGCGTAGAGAAGGGAGGGAATGACCGTGGCCGAGAAGACCTGAGGCTTCGTGCGGAGCGACAGACCAGGTAGCTTCCACACAGCGTAACGCAACCGATGAAAAATATTGCCGCTCGACTGATTTGGAGTGAGACCTCTGCTGTTAAACCGGAGCCGGTCATGAGCAACTTTTATTATTTTATTGACTTTACCGAAATAGCCGAGATCAGGGGTCAGCAACCAAAATAACAAGAAGAGCCATTTCTTTCCAATTCGGTACAAAATTCAGTATTTCAAGAGCCGCAATGCATCTGAGTACATACTGTACATACGTACATATCGTCAAGAGGCAGCCCGTAAAGAGCCGCATGCGGCTCCGGAGCCGTAGGTTGCCGACCCCTCGTCTAGATCATGAATCCCTGCAGTCACGAAAGCTTTAAATCGAAACCTTGACCCCCTTGTCGAGCGGATTCCTGAATCGCAAACAACCGCTTGGAGTTGTCAAAGCTCACGCAAGTAATAAAGAAACATGACAATTACACGATCACCCACTCACTCAGTCACTCAACCACTCACTCACCCACCCACTCACTCGCCCACCCACTCACTCGCTCGCTCACTCACTCACTCACCCACTCACCCACCCACTCACTTACCCACTCAGAGACTCACTCACTCACCCACTCAGTCACCCACTCACTCACTCACTCAACCACTCACAGACTCACTCACCCACTCACTCAGTCACTCAACCACTCACTCACCCACCCACTCACTCGCCCACCCACTCACTAGCTCGCTCACTCACTCACCCACTCACCCACCCACTCACTTACCCACTTACAGACTCACTCACTCACCCACTCAGTCACCCACTCACTCACTCACTCACCCACTCACCCACCCACTCACCCACCCACCCACCCACTCGCTTTAAGGAAGCCCCCTTCAACTTGAGCTGCTGGGAGTTTGCACGCTCTGCTCCGCTATCCCCACCATAATCTGTAATTCCCTCAAGTCAGCCGTCCGTGCCCTTGATCCCCTATGCCCTATTAGGAGGATGATCTTACATAGGGGCCCATACCTTGAGTAGGTAACACAACAATCTGTCAAAAAACATGACCCCACCTGCCCCTGCCGGTACACATCCCATCCTGAATCCCGTAGAAGGGCCGACATTTAATCCACGCAGAAACGATCAAGGATTCATCACATTAACGCGATAATTGTTTTTTTTACCCTGATATCTGGCAACAAAACTGACAACCCATGTGAGACTAGGCTCTAAGGAAAGCTGTCTCGGGTGTGGACCAATCAACTTCAAGGACAGTGCACATTATCAGAGTTGTATTTTTTTTTGCATTACGACTGCAGATATTGTGCTCTATGCAAACATGACTCCTCGTAAAAAAGGTGTCAGTTTTGTTGCCAGATAGAAGGGTAAAAAAACAATTATCATATTTTTACTGGCAAATGAGGTTCCAATGGTGTAAACACATTAATGCGTTTCAGCAAACAGACAGTCCACGGCCGGCCGCATTAAAGAATGAAGTCGTGTGCCTTGGTCACTTCTTTTGCTGAGCCACGTGACGGCTGCAGTCAGGGGCACGGTGGCACACGAGTGACACCTCTCCTACAGGCCCACTTCTCCGGTGGTGTCTTCGTCTGACGGAACTGAGCGCGATAATTGTTTTTTACCCTTCTATCTGGCAACAAAACTGACACTTTTTTACAAGGAGTCATGTTTGCATAGACCACAATACCTGCGGTCATAATGCAAACAAAAACACACAACTCTGATAATGTATGTGCACTGTCCTTGAAGTTGATTGGTCCACACCCGAGACAGCTTTCCTTAGAGCCTAGTCTCACATGGTCCTTGAAACTGATTGGTCCACACCCGAGACAGCTTTCCTTAGAGCCTAGTCTCACATGGTGTTGGACCAGATGACGCCAAAAGGCGCACAACTCAAAAACAATGCACCATCAGAGTATGAGAGCTCGGGTGAAGCATTTACACCATTGGAACCTCATTTGCCAGAAGAAAAAATATGATAATTGTTTTTTTACCCTTCTATTTGGCAACAAAACTAACACATTTTTTACGAGGAGTCATGTTTGCATAGACCACAATACCTGCAGTCATAATGCAAACAAAAAACACAACTCTGATAATGTAAAAAAAAAGTGTCAGTTTTGTTGCCAGATAGAAGGGTAAAAACCAATTATCTTATTTTTTACTGGCAAATGACTTTCCAATGGTGTTAATGCTTACCCCGAGCTCTCATACTCATTTCTGGCAGCGATTTCAGCCGCACCATCTCTACATAACAATAGGCTCAGTCCCATTTACACCTTTACATCAGCCGCACCTAGTTTACACAACAAAGGCTCATTCCTAGCAGCGTGCTTCAGCCGCACCGAACCTCACAACAATAATATTCAGGGCCTACCTTGGCTCCTCCCACCCTCAACCAGTATATATACAAGGACTGTTTTCTTGGAATTTCTCTCACTTGATACAGCTATCGTGCTGTGACGGTTCCACCTGAAGACGGAAGCTTGTGTTGCCTCCGAAACGTCGTGATTTTTATTCTACTTTCATTAATTTTTGTTTAAATTTTCTACCTACGTGACTTTAGCGAAAAAACCTAAGAATATGAATCCTTGCACTCACGAAAGCTTCAAATCTAGATTTAGGCGCATTGTTTGAATGTCCACGTTCCGCGTCCGTAGCGACATCGTGAAGCGTGTGGGACTTTGCCGAGAAGACACTCACAAATAACCAGGCAAGGGTCGATCACTTCCATGGCCAAGTCGGCCTGGCCAGATTGCCCTCACTAAGCAGATTGCCCTCACTAGACAGATTGCCCTCACTAGACAGATTGCCCTCACTAGACAGATTGCCCTCACTAGGCAGATTGCCCTCACTAGACAGATTGCCCTCACTAGACAGATTACCCTCACTAGACAGATTGCCCTCACTAGACAGATTGCCCTCACTAGACAGATTGCCCTCACTAGACAGATTGCCCTCACTAGACAGATTGCCCTCACTAGACAGATTGCCCTCACTGGGCAGATTGCCCTCACTAGACAGATTGCCCTCACTAGACAGATTGCCCTCACTAGACAGATTGCCCTCACTAGACAGATTGCCCTCACTAGACAGATTGCCCTCACTAGACAGATTGCCCTCACTGGGCAGATTGCCCTCACTAGACAGATTGCCCTCACTAGACAGATTGCCCTCACTAGACAGATTGCCCTCACTAGGCAGATTGCCCTCACTAGACAGATTGCCCTCACTAGGCAGATTGCCCTCACTAGACAGATTGCCCTCGCTAGGCAGATTGCCCTCACTAGACAGATTGCCCTCACTAGGCAGATTGCCCTCACTAGACAGATTGCCCTCACTAGGCAGATTGCCCTCACTAGACAGATTGCCCTCACTAGACAGATTGCCCTCACTAGACAGATTGCCCTCACTAGGCAGATTGCCCTCACTAGACAGATTGCCCTCACTAGGCAGATTGCCCTCACTAGACAGATTGCCCTCACTAGACAGATTGCCCTCACTAGACAGATTGCCCTCACTAGACAGATTGCCCTCACTAGGCAGATTGCCCTCACTAGACAGATTGCCCTCACTAGACAGATTGCCCTCACTAGGCAGATTGCCCTCACTAGACAGATTGCCCTCACTAGACAGATTGCCCTCACTAGACAGATTGCCCTTACTAGGCAGATTGCCCTCACTAGGCAGATTGCCCTCACTAGGCAGATTGCCCTTACTAGACAGATTGCCCTCACTAGGCAGATTGCCCTCACTAGACAGATTGCCCTCACTAGACAGATTGCCCTTACTAGACAGATTGCCCTCACTAGGCAGATTGCCCTCACTAGGCAGATTGCCCTCACTAGACAGATTGCCCTCACTGGGCAGATTGCCCTCACTAGCAGATTGCCCTCACTAGACAGATTGCCCTCACTAGACAGATTGCCCTCACTAGACAGATTGCCCTCACTGGGCAGATTGCCCTCACTAGACAGATTGCCCTCACTAGACAGATTGCCCTCACTAGACAGATTGCCCTCACTGGGCAGATTGCCCTCACTAGACAGATTGCCCTCACTAGACAGATTGCCCTCACTAGACAGATTGCCCTCACTAGGCAGATTGCCCTCACTAGACAGATTGCCCTCACTAGACAGATTGCCCTCACTAGGCAGATTGCCCTCACTAGACAGATTGCCCTCACTAGACAGATTGCCCTCACTAGGCAGATTGCCCTCACTAGACAGATTGCCCTCACTAGACAGATTGCCCTCACTAGACAGATTGCCCTCACTAGACAGATTGCCCTCACTAGACAGATTGCCCTCACTAGACAGATTGCCCTCACTAGACAGATTGCCCTCACTAGACAGATTGCCCTCACTAGCAGATTGCCCTCACTAGACAGATTGCCCTCACTAGGCAGATTGCCCTCACTAGACAGATTGCCCTCACTAGACAGATTGCCCTCACTAGACAGATTGCCCTCACTGGCAGATTGCCCTCACTAGACAGATTGCCCTCACTAGACAGATTGCCCTCACTAGACAGATTGCCCTCACTAGACAGATTGCCCTCACTAGACAGATTGCCCTCACTAGACAGATTGCCCTCACTAGACAGATTGCCCTCACTAGACAGATTGCCCTCACTAGACAGATTGCCCTCACTAGACAGATTGCCCTCACTAGACAGATTGCCCTCACTAGCAGATTGCCCTCACTAGACAGATTGCCCTCACTAGACAGATTGCCCTCACTAGACAGATTGCCCTCACTAGACAGATTGCCCTCACTAGACAGATTGCCCTCACTAGACAGATTGCCTCACTAGGCAGATTGCCCTCACTAGACAGATTGCCCTCACTAGACAGATTGCCCTCACTAGGCAGATTGCCCTCACTAGACAGATTGCCCTCACTAGACAGATTGCCCTCACTAGACAGATTGCCCTCACTAGGCAGATTGCCCTCACTAGACAGATTGCCCTCACTAGACAGATTGCCCTCACTAGACAGATTGCCCTCACTAGACAGATTGCCCTCACTAGACAGATTGCCCTCACTAGACAGATTGCCCTCACTAGGCAGATTGCCCTCACTAGACAGATTGACCTCACTAGACAGATTGCCCTCACTAGGCAGATTGCCCTCACTAAGCAGATTGCCCTCACTAGACAGATTGCCCTCACTAGACAGATTGCCCTCACTAGACAGATTGCCCTCACTAGACAGATTGCCCTCACTAGGCAGATTGCCTCACTAGACAGATTGCCCTCACTAGACAGATTGCCCTCACTAGACAGATTGCCCTCACTAGACAGATTGCCCTCACTAGACAGATTGCCCTCACTGGCAGATTGCCCTCACTAGACAGATTGCCCTCACTAGACAGATTGCCCTCACTGGCAGATTGCCCTCACTGGGCAGATTGCCCTCACTAGACAGATTGCCCTCACTAGACAGATTGCCCTCACTAGACAGATTGCCCTCACTAGACAGATTGCCCTCACTAGGCAGATTGCCCTCACTAGACAGATTGCCCTCACTAGACAGATTGCCCTCACTAGGCAGATTGCCCTCACTAGGCAGATTGCCCTCACTAGACAGATTGCCCTCACTAGACAGATTGCCCTCACTAGACAGATTGCCCTCACTAGACAGATTGCCCTCACTAGGCAGATTGCCCTCACTAGGCAGATTGCCCTCACTAGACAGATTGCCCTCACTAGACAGATTGCCCTCACTAGGCAGATTGCCCTCACTAGGCAGATTGCCCTCACTAGACAGATTGCCCTCACTAGACAGATTGCCCTCACTAGACAGATTGCCCTCACTAGACAGATTGCCCTCACTAGACAGATTGCCCTCACTAGACAGATTGCCCTCACTAGACAGATTGCCCTCACTAGACAGATTGCCCTCACTAGACAGATTGCCCTCACTAGACAGATTGCCCTCACTAGACAGATTGCCCTCACTAGGCAGATTGCCCTCACTAGACAGATTGCCCTCACTAGACAGATTGCCCTCACTAGACAGATTGCCCTCACTAGACAGATTGCCCTCACTAGACAGATTGCCCTCACTAGACAGATTGCCATCACTAGGCAGATTGCCCTCACTAGACAGATTGCCCTCACTAGACAGATTGCCCTCACTAGGCAGATTGCCCTCACTAGACAGATTGCCCTCACTAGACAGATTGCCCTCACTAGACAGATTGCCCTCACTAGGCAGATTGCCCTCACTAGACAGATTGCCCTCACTAGACAGATTGCCCTCACTAGACAGATTGCCCTCACTAGACAGATTGCCCTCACTAGACAGATTGCCCTCACTAGACAGATTGCCCTCACTAGGCAGATTGCCCTCACTAAGCAGATTGACCTCACTAGACAGATTGCCCTCACTAGACAGATTGCCCTCACTAGACAGATTGCCCTCACTAGACAGATTGCCCTCACTAGGCAGATTGCCCTCACTAGACAGATTGCCCTCACTAGACAGATTGCCCTCACTAGACAGATTGCCCTCACTAGACAGATTGCCCTCACTAGACAGATTGCCCTCACTGGGCAGATTGCCCTCACTAGACAGATTGCCCTCACTAGACAGATTGCCCTCACTGGGCAGATTGCCCTCACTGGCAGATTGCCCTCACTAGACAGATTGCCCTCACTAGACAGATTGCCCTCACTAGACAGATTGCCCTCACTAGACAGATTGCCCTCACTAGACAGATTGCCCTCACTAGACAGATTGCCCTCACTAGACAGATTGCCCTCACTAGACAGATTGCCCTCACTAGACAGATTGCCCTCACTAGGCAGATTGCCTCACTAGGCAGATTGCCCTCACTAGACAGATTGCCCTCACTAGACAGATGCCCTCACTAGGCAGATTGCCCTCACTAGGCAGATTGCCCTCACTAGACAGATTGCCCTCACTAGACAGATTGCCCTCACTAGACAGATTGCCCTCACTAGGCAGATTGCCCTCACTAGACAGATTGCCCTCACTAGACAGATTGCCCTCACTAGACAGATTGCCCTCACTAGACAGATTGCCCTCACTAGGCAGATTGCCCTCACTAGGCAGATTGCCCTCACTAGACAGATTGCCCTCACTAGGCAGATTGCCCTCACTAGACAGATTGCCCTCACTAGACAGATTGCCCTCACTGGGCAGATTGCCCTCACTGGGCAGATTGCCCTCACTGGGCAGATTGCCCTCACTAGACAGATTGCCCTCACTAGACAGATTGCCCTCACTACACAGATTGCCCTCACTAGACAGATTGCCCTCGCTAGACAGATTGCCCTCACTAGACAGATTGCCCTCACTACACAGATTGCCCTCACTAGACAGATTGCCCTCACTAGGCAGATTGCCCTCACTAGACAGATTGCCCTCACTAGACAGATTGCCCTCACTAGACAGATTGCCCTCACTAGACAGATTGCCCTCACTGGCAGATTGCCCTCACTGGGCAGATTGCCCTCACTAGACAGATTGCCCTCACTAGACAGATTGCCCTCACTAGACAGATTGCCCTCACTAGACAGATTGCCCTCACTAGACAGATTGCCCTCACTAGGCAGATTGCCCTCACTAGACAGATTGCCCTCACTGGCAGATTGCCCTCACTAGGCAGATTGCCCTCACTAGACAGATTGCCCTCACTAGGCAGATTGCCCTCACTGGGCAGATTGCCCTCACTAGACAGATTGCCCTCACTAGACAGATTGCCCTCACTAGGCAGATTGCCCTCACTAGACAGATTGCCCTCACTAGACAGATTGCCCTCACTAGACAGATTGCCCTCACTAGACAGATTGCCCTCACTAGACAGATTGCCCTCACTAGACAGATTGCCCTCACTAGACAGATTGCCCTCACTAGACAGATTGCCCTCACTAGGCAGATTGCCCTCACTAGACAGATTGCCCTCACTAGACAGATTGCCCTCACTAGGCAGATTGCCCTCACTAGGCAGATTGCCCTCACTAGACAGATTGCCCTCACTGGCAGATTGCCCTCACTAGACAGATTGCCCTCGCTAGACAGATTGCCCTCACTAGGCAGATTGCCCTCACTAGACAGATTGCCCTCACTAGACAGATTGCCCTCACTGGGCAGATTGCCCTCACTAGACAGATTGCCCTCACTAGACAGATTGCCCTCACTAGGCAGATTGCCCTCACTAGACAGATTGCCCTCACTAGACAGATTGCCCTCACAAGACAGATTGCCCTCACTAGACAGATTGCCCTCACTAGGCAGATTGCCCTCACTAGGCAGATTGCCCTCACTAGACAGATTGCCCTCACTAGACAGATTGCCCTCACTAAGCAGATTGCCCTCACTAGGCAGATTGCCCTCACTAGACAGATTGCCCTCACTAGGCAGATTGCCCTCACTAGACAGATTGCCCTCACTAAGCAGATTGCCCTCACTAGGCAGATTGCCCTCACTAGACAGATTGCCCTCGCTAGGCAGATTGCCCTCACTAGACAGATTGCCCTCACTGGCCAGATTGCCCTCACTAGACAGATTGCCCTCACTAGACAGATTGCCCTCACTGGGCAGATTGCCCTCACTAGACAGATTGCCCTCACTAGACAGATTGCCCTCACTAGACAGATTGCCCTCACTAGACAGATTGCCCTCACTAGACAGATTGCCCTCACTAGGCAGATTGCCCTCACTAGGCAGATTGCCCTCACTAGACAGATTGCCCTCAATAGGCAGATTGCCCTCACTAGGCAGATTGCCCTCACTGGGCAGATTGCCCTCAATAGGCAGATTGCCCTCACTAGACAGATTGCCCTCACTAGACAGATTGCCCTCACTAGACAGATTGCCCTCGCTAGGCAGATTGCCCTCACTAGACAGATTGCCCTCACTAGACAGATTGCCCTCACTAAGCAGATTGCCCTCACTAGACAGATTGCCCTCACTAGACAGATTGCCCTCACTAAGCAGATTGCCCTCACTAGACAGATTGCCCTCACTAGACAGATTGCCCTCACTAGGCAGATTGCCCTCACTAGGCAGATTGCCCTCACTAGGCAGATTGCCCTCACTAGACAGATTGCCCTCACTAGACAGATTGCCCTCACTGGGCAGATTGCCCTCACTAGGCAGATTGCCCTCACTAGGCAGATTGCCCTCACTAGACAGATTGCCCTCACTAGGCAGATTGCCCTCACTAGACAGATTGCCCTCACTAGGCAGATTGCCCTCACTAGGCAGATTGCCCTCACTAGGCAGATTGCCCTCACTAGACAGATTGCCCTCACTAGACAGATTGCCCTCACTAGACAGATTGCCCTCACTAGGCAGATTGCCCTCACTAGGCAGATTGCCCTCACTAGGCAGATTGCCCTCACTAGACAGATTGCCCTCACTAGACAGATTGCCCTCACTAGGCAGATTGCCCTCACTAGGCAGATTGCCCTCACTGGGCAGATTGCCCTCACTAGACAGATTGCCCTCACTAGACAGATTGCCCTCACTAGACAGATTGCCCTCACTAGGCAGATTGCCCTCACTAGGCAGATTGCCCTCACTAGACAGATTGCCCTCACTGGCAGATTGCCCTCACTGGGCAGATTGCCCTCACTAGGCAGATTGCCCTCACTAGACAGATTGCCCTCACTAGACAGATTGCCCTCACTGGGCAGATTGCCCTCACTGGGCAGATTGCCCTCACTGGGCAGATTGCCCTCACTAGGCAGATTGCCCTCACTAGACAGATTGTCCTCACTACACAGATTGCCCTCACTAGGCAGATTGCCCTCACTAGACAGATTGCCCTCACTAGACAGATTGCCCTCACTAGACAGATTGCCCTCACTAGGCAGATTGCCCTCACTAGGCAGATTGCCCTCACTGGGCAGATTGCCCTCACTAGACAGATTGCCCTCACTAGACAGATTGCCCTCACTAGACAGATTGCCCTCACTAGGCAGATTGCCCTCACTAGACAGATTGCCCTCACTAGACAGATTGCCCTCACTAGACAGATTGCCCTCACTAGACAGATTGCCCTCGCTAGGCAGATTGCCCTCACTAGACAGATTGCCCTCACTAGACAGATTGCCCTCACTAGACAGATTGCCCTCACTAGACAGATTGCCCTCACTAGACAGATTGCCCTCACTAGACAGATTGCCCTCACTAGACAGATTGCCCTCACTAGACAGATTGCCCTCACTAGACAGATTGCCCTCGCTAGACAGATTGCCCTCACTAGGCAGATTGCCCTCACTAGGCAGATTGCCCTCACTAGACAGATTGCCCTCACTAGACAGATTGCCCTCACTAGACAGATTGCCCTCACTAGACAGATTGCCCTCGCTAGGCAGATTGCCCTCACTAGACAGATTGCCCTCACTAGACAGATTGCCCTCACTAGACAGATTGCCCTCACTAGACAGATTGCCCTCACTAGACAGATTGCCCTCGCTAGACAGATTGCCCTCACTAGGCAGATTGCCCTCACTAGACAGATTGCCCTCACTAGACAGATTGCCCTCACTGGGCAGATTGCCCTCACTAGACAGATTGCCCTCACTGGGCAGATTGCCCTCACTAGACAGATTGCCCTCACTAGACAGATTGCCCTCACTAGACAGATTGCCCTCACTAGACAGATTGCCCTCACTAGACAGATTGCCCTCGCTAGACAGATTGCCCTCACTAGGCAGATTGCCCTCACTAGACAGATTGCCCTCACTAGACAGATTGCCCTCACTGGGCAGATTGCCCTCACTAGACAGATTGCCCTCACTGGGCAGATTGCCCTCACTAGACAGATTGCCCTCACTAGACAGATTGCCCTCACTAGACAGATTGCCCTCACTAGACAGATTGCCCTCACTGGGCAGATTGCCCTCACTAGACAGATTGCCCTCACTAGACAGATTGCCCTCACTAGACAGGTTGCCCTCACTAGACAGATTGCCCTCACTAGGCAGATTGCCCTCACTAGACAGATTGCCCTCACTAGACAGATTGCCCTTACTAGACAGATTGCCCTCACTAGACAGATTGCCCTCACTAGGCAGATTGCCCTCGCTAGACAGATTGCCCTCACTAGGCAGATTGCCCTCGCTAGACAGATTGCCCTCACTAGACAGATTGCCCTCACTAGGCAGATTGCCCTCACTAGACAGATTGCCCTCACTAGGCAGATTGCCCTCACTAGGCAGATTGCCCTCACTAGACAGATTGCCCTCACTAGGCAGATTGCCCTCACTAGGCAGATTGCCCTCACTAGACAGATTGCCCTCGCTAGACAGATTGCCCTCACTAGGCAGATTGCCCTCACTAGACAGATTGCCCTCACTAGGCAGATTGCCCTCACTAGACAGATTGCCCTCACTAGACAGATTGCCCTCACTAGGCAGATTGCCCTCACTAGACAGATTGCCCTCACTAGGCAGATTGCCCTCACTAGACAGATTGCCCTCACTAGACAGATTGCCCTCACTAGACAGATTGCCCTCACTAGACAGATTGCCCTCACTAGACAGATTGCCCTCACTAGACAGATTGCCCTCACTAGACAGATTGCCCTCACTAGACAGATTGCCCTCGCTAGGCAGATTGCCCTCACTAGACAGATTGCCCTCACTAGACAGATTGCCCTCGCTAGACAGATTGCCCTCACTAGACAGATTGCCCTCACTAGACAGATTGCCCTCACTAGACAGATTGCCCTCACTAGACAGATTGCCCTCACTAGACAGATTGCCCTCGCTAGGCAGATTGCCCTCACTAGACAGATTGCCCTCACTAGACAGATTGCCCTCGCTAGACAGATTGCCCTCACTAGACAGATTGCCCTCACTAGACAGATTGCCCTCACTAGGCAGATTGCCCTCACTAGACAGATTGCCCTCACTAGGCAGATTGCCCTCACTAGACAGATTGCCCTCGCTAGACAGATTGCCCTCACTAGACAGATTGCCCTCACTAGACAGATTGCCCTCACTAGGCAGATTGCCCTCACTAGACAGATTGCCCTCACTAGGCAGATTGCCCTCACTAGGCAGATTGCCCTCACTAGACAGATTGCCCTCGCTAGACAGATTGCCCTCACTAGGCAGATTGCCCTCACTAGACAGATTGCCCTCACTAGACAGATTGCCCTCACTAGACAGATTGCCCTCACTAGACAGATTGCCCTCACTAGGCAGATTGCCCTCACTAGGCAGATTGCCCTCACTAGACAGATTGCCCTCGCTAGACAGATTGCCCTCACTAGGCAGATTGCCCTCACTAGACAGATTGCCCTCGCTAGACAGATTGCCCTCACTAGACAGATTACCCTCGCTAGGCAGATTGCCCTCACTAGACAGATTGCCCTCACTAGACAGATTGCCCTCACTAGGCAGATTGCCCTCACTAGACAGATTGCCCTCACTAGACAGATTACCCTCGCTAGGCAGATTGCCCTCACTAGACAGATTGCCCTCACTAGACAGATTACCCTCACTAGACAGATTGCCCTCACTAGACAGATTGCCCTCACTAGACAGATTACCCTCGCTAGGCAGATTGCCCTCGCTAGGCAGATTACCCTCGCTAGGCAGATTGCCCTCACTAGACAGATTGCCCTCACTAGACAGATTGCCCTCACTAGACAGATTACCCTCGCTAGGCAGATTGCCCTCGCTAGGCAGATTACCCTCACTAGGCAGATTGCCCTCACTAGACAGATTGCCCTCACTAGACAGATTACCCTCGCTAGGCAGATTGCCCTCACTAGACAGATTGCCCTCACTAGACAGATTACCCTCACTAGACAGATTGCCCTCACTAGACAGATTGCCCTCACTAGACAGATTACCCTCGCTAGGCAGATTACCCTCACTAGACAGATTGCCCTCACTAGACAGATTACCCTCGCTAGGCAGATTGCCCTCGCTAGGCAGATTACCCTCGCTAGGCAGATGAAAGCCACCGGAGCAGAGTGGCTCGAGGCTTGCGACTGACTGGCTGACTGTCTGGCGGAGAGGTCACGGAGCGCGGAGTGAGTGGTCGGAGGGGAGGGAGGGACGAGGTGAGTGAATGACTGAGTGAGTGGGTGAGTGGGTGAGTGGATGAGTGAGTGACTGAGTGACTGAGTGACTGAGTTAATGAGGGAGTGAGTGAGTGACTGAGTGGGTGAGTGAATGACTGAGTGAGTGGGTGAGTGGGTGAGTGGATGAGTGAATGCTGAGTGACTGAGTTATTGAGGGAGTGAGTGAGTGACTGAGTGGGTGAGTGAATGACTGAGTGAGTGGGTGAGTGGGTGAGTGGATGAGTGAGTGACTGAGTGACTGAGTGACTGAGTTAATGAGGGAGTGAGTGAGTGACTGAGTGGGTGAGTGAATGACTGAGTGAGTGGGTGAGTGGGTGAGTGGATGAGTGNATGCTGAGTGACTGAGTATTGAGGGAGTGAGTGAGTGACTGAGTGGGTGAGTGAATGACTGAGTGAGTGGGTGAGTGGGTGAGTGGATGAGTGAGTGACTGAGTGACTGAGTGAGTGAGTGAGTGAGTGGGTAACTGGGTGAGTGAGTGACTGAGTGGGTGAGTGGATGAGTGAGTGACTGAGTGGGTGAGTNGGTGAGTGACTGAGTCAGTGAGTGACTGGTGAGTGAGTGGGTGATTGAGTGTGACTGGGTGAGTGAGTGNCTGAGTGAGTGNGTGCTGGTGAGTGAGTGTGAGTGGGTGAGTGACTGAGTGACTGAGTGAGGGAGTGAGTGAGTGAGTGACTGAGTGAGTGACTGAGTGGGTGAGTGACTGGGTGAGTGACTGATTGAGTGACTGAGTGGGTGAGTGATTGAGTGACTGAGTGAGTGGGTGACTGAGTGAGGCTCGGTGACCGAGTGAGTGAGCGACTGAGTGAGTGAGTGACTGAGTGATGGTGCCTGAGTGAGTGAGTGGGT
The DNA here is from genome assembly GCA_018977245.1 of Lethenteron camtschaticum. Lineage (NCBI taxonomy): Eukaryota > Metazoa > Chordata > Hyperoartia > Petromyzontiformes > Petromyzontidae > Lethenteron > Lethenteron camtschaticum. The sequence goes on from WFAB01002228.1 coordinate 36,420, forward strand.
GACTGAGTGAGTGACTGAGTGGGTGAGTGACTGAGTGGTGAGTGACTGATTGAGTGACTGAGTGGGTGAGTGAGTGCTGAGTGAGTGAGTGATTGAGTGAGTGACTGGGTGAGTGAGTGTGAGTGAGTGGGTGAGTGGATGAGTGAGTGACTGAGTGAGTGAGTGATTGAGTGAGTGACTGGGTGAGTGAGTGACTGAGTGAGTGGGTGAGTATGAGTGAGTGACTGAGTGAGTGAGTGATTGAGTGAGTGGGTAACTGAGTGGGTGAGTGTGTAGCGGGTAACTGAACCCCTTTGTGAATGAGTGAGTGAGTGACTGAGTGAGTGAGTGATTGAGTGAGTGGGTAGGTGAGTGAGTGACTGAGTGAGTGGGTGAGTGGGTGATNAGTGACTGAGTGAGTGATTATTCAGTGAGTGGGTAACTGACTTTGTGATGAGTGACTAAGTGAGTGATGACTCGTTCATCAACCAACCATCTGACTTCCTACACCTNCATTTGGACAACCCGGTCANCNCACCACTTCCACTCCAAATGACCCACCAACAGTAACCTACANACAGAGACACACAGACACGTGCACCATGACCCTATCATGCTCAATCAGTCTATCCCAAATGATCCCTCCCCCAAGGATGTGGAAGCTTGCACACTCACCGGGGGTATAAAAGCAAAGTCGGACAGAGGTTAAGACAGAGAGNAGTGGATCAGCAGATTGTNCAACAGTNACACACTCAGTCACTCACCCACCCACTCACCCACCACTNACCCACTCACTCACCCACTCACCAACTCACCACTCACTGCACCCACTCACCCACCCACTCACCCACTCATATCACTGCACTACGACTCATTCACTCACTCACCACTCACCCACTCACTCACTCACCCAACTCTCACTCACCCACCCACTCACTCACCCACCCACCCACCGACCCACCCACCCACTCACTCACCCACTCANTCCACCACTCACCCACTCACTCACTCACCCACTCATTCACTCACTCACTCACTCACCCACTCACCACCCACCGACCCACTCACTCACTCACTCAATCACCCAATCACTCACTCTCACTCACCCACTCACTCACCCACCCACCCACCCAATCACTCACTCACTCACTAACTCACTCACCCACTCACTCACCCANCCACCACTCNCACCACCACTCACCCACCCACTCACTCACTCACCACTCACCCACTCACTCACTCACCACTCACCAACTCACTCACCCACTCACCCACTCACTGACCCACCACTCACTCACTCACCCACTCACGTCAACTCATTCACCCACTCACTCACTCACCCACTCACTCACTCACTCACCCACTCACTCANCCACTCACTCGCCCACTCACCCANTCACTCGCTCACTCACTCACTCACTNACCACCTCACTCACTCACCCCACCATTCACTCACCCACTCACTCACTCACCCACTCACCAATTCTCACCACTCACTCACCACNCATCCACTCACCCACCCACTCACCCACTCACTCACCCACTCACAGACTCACTCACTCACNCACTCACCCACTCACTCACTCACTCTCTCACTCACTCACCCACCAACTCACTCGCTCGCTCACTCACTCACNGACTCACCCACTCANCCACTCACCCACTCATCCCACCACTCACTCACTCACTCACCGACAAAGTGACCCACTCACTCGCTCGCTCGCTCACTCACTCACTCACTCACTCACTCACAATTCACCACCACNCACTCACTCACTCACCCACTCACTCACTCACCANCCACTCACCCACCCACTCACCCACTCACTCACCCACTCGACAGACTCACTCACTCACCACTACTCACCCACTCACTCACGTCATCACTCACTCACTCACCCACTCACTCANCCACCACTCACTCACCCACTCACTCACTCACCACCACTCACCATNCACTCACCCACACCCATCACTCACACTCACTCACTCAAACCACTCACCCACTCACTCACTCACTCTCTCACTCACTCANCCACCACTCACCACCACTCGCTCACTCACCACTCACTCACTCACCACTCTCCACCCACTCACTCACTCACCCACTCACTCACCACCCACCCACCACTCACTCACTCANATCACCCACCCACTCACTCACTCACCCACTCTCTCATCCACTCACTCACCACCCACCCACTCACTCACTCACCAGCACTCTCTGTCACCTACTCACTCACTCACTCACCACCCACCACTCACTCACGCACCCACTCACTCACTCACCCACCACTCACTCACTCACCACANCCACCCACCACTCACTCACCCTCTCACTCACCACTCACCACCACACACACCACACAGTCACTCGCTCGCTTACTTTCCACTCACACTACACACNCAGGCCCAATCANCACNACCACNCACTCACCCACTCACCCACCCACTCACCCACTCACTCANCCTCTCACAGACCACTCACTCACTCAACCACTCACTCACCTCTCACTCATCACTCACTCACTCTCTCACCCACTCACTCACTCACTCACCCACTCACTCACTCACTCACCCACTCAAACACTCACCCACTCACTCACCCACCACGACCACTCACTCACTCACTCACTCACCCACTCACTCACTCACTCTACTCACCCCNACTCANTCACTCACTAGCCGCCACTCACTNACCCACAGTCACTCACTCACCCACTCACTCACCCACCACCCACCCACTCACTCACTCACTCACCCACCCACTCACTCACCACCCACTCACCACCACTCACTCACCCACTCACTCACCACCCACCCACCACCAGCCACCACTCACCTCTCACCATCACTCACCCACCTCTCACCACTCTTNACACTCACCACCACTCACCACNACNCACNCACTCACTCACCCACTNACCACCCACTCACCCACTCACTCACTCACAGACTCACTCACTCACNCACCACTCAACACACCACTCCTCACTCACTCACNCACNCACTCCACNCCANTATGCACCACTCACNCACTCACTCACCACCACTCACCCTTCACTCACCCACCCACTCACCCACTCACTCACCCTCTCACNGACTCACTCACTCACTCAACCACTCACTCACCTCTCACTCACTCACTCACTCACTACCCACTCACTCACTCACTCACCCACTCACTCACTCACTCACCCACTCANCCACCCACTCACCCACTCACTCACCCTCTCACAGACTCACTCACTCACTCAACCACTCACTCACTCACTCACCCACCCACTCACCCTCTCAATCACTNGCAATCGCCCAAAAAAGAATACACGCGCACACACCTGCAAATACGCCCCACACATTCCAGGAATCGCCTCGCTCAGGAATCACCCANGGCTCTGCAGTTTTCGGTTCACGAATCAAACAAATTATCNGGCAATTAGTTCCTGGCCGGTCACTCACTCAGTCATTCACTCAGTCACTCAGTCACTCACTCAGTCACTCAGTCACTCGCTCACTCACTACACCCAGTCACTCAGTTACCCACTCAGTCAGTCACTCAGTTACCCACCAGTCAGTCACTCACCCGCTCAACCACTCACTCACTCATTCACTTGGTCACTCACTCACTCGTCACCCACTCACTCACTCAGTCACCCACTCACTCAGTCACTCACCCACTCACTCACCAGTCACCACCCACTCACTCACTCANTCTGTCACTCACCCACTCAGTCACTCACTCACTCACTCACTCACCACTCAGTCACCCACTCACTCAGTCACTCAGTCACCCACTCACTCAGTCACTCACTCAGTAACTCACCCGGTACCTAAGCTCTGACCTAACCTTTGTCCCAGTGAGTGACTGACTGAGTGACTGACTGAGTGAGTGACTGAGTGAGTGACTGACTGAGTGAGTGAGTGAGTGACTGGGTGAGTGACTGATTGACTGAGTGAGTGACTGCAGTGAGTGGATGATTGAGTGGTGAGTAACTGAGTGAGTGACTGAGTGAGTGACTGAGTGGGTGAATGTCACTGAGTGAGTGGGTGACCGAGTGAGTGGGTGACCGATTTAGTGAATGACTGAGTGAGTNATCGACTGAGTGAGTGACTGAGTGAGTGGATGAGTGAGTGACTGAGTGAGTGACTGAGTGGTGAGTGACTGAGGTGGTTGACTGAGTAGTGGTGACTGAGTGGGTGNCCGAGTGGTGAGTGACTGAGTGAGTGAGTGACTGAGTGAGTGCCTTAGTGAGTGAGTGAGTGGTGACTTAGTGGTGAGTGACTGAGTGAGTGAGTGNCTGATTGAGTGACTGTAGTGGGTGAGTGACTGAGTGGGTGAGTGACTGATTGAGTGATGAGTGGTGAGTGACTGAGTAAGTGACTGAGTGACTGAGTGGGTGAGTGACTGAGTGTGTTACTGTGTACAAACCTCTGTGTCTTATCCACTTCTCTCTGTCTTAACCTCTGTCCGACTTTCGCTTTATACCCCCGTGTGAGTGTGCAAGNTTCCACATCCTTGGGGGAGGATCATTTGGGATAGATTCTGCATTTGATGTCATGATAGGGTCATGTTGTGTAGCCCACGTGTCTGTGTGTCTCTGTGTGTGTTACACATGTTTGGTGGGTCATGAAGTGGAACAGTGGTGAGCTGACCGGGTTTGTCCAAATGGAGGTGTAGGAAGTTCAGATGGTTGGTTGATGAACGAGTCACTCACTCACTTAGTCACTCATTCACAAAGTCAGTTACCCACTCACTGAATAACTCACTCACTCAGTCACTCACTCATCCACTCACCCACTCACCCACTCACTCAGTCACTCACTCACCCAGTTACCCACTCACTCAATCACTCACTCACTCAGTCACTCACTCACTCATTCACAAAGTCAGTTACCCGCTCACTCAATAACTCACCCAGTTACCCACTCACTCAATCACTCACTCACTCAGTCACTCACTCATCCACTCACCCACTCACTCAGTCACTCACTCACCCAGTTACCCACTCACTCAATCACTCACTCACTCAGTCACTCACTCATCCACTCACCCACTCACCAGTCACTCACTCACCCAGTTACCCACTCACTCAATCACTCACTCACTCAGTCACTCACTCACCCACTCAGTCACTCAATCAGTCACTCACCACTCAGTCACTCACCCACTCAGTCACTCACTCAGTCACCCACTCACTCACTAGGCACTCACTCAGTCACTCACTCACTCAGTCGCTCACTCACTCGGTCACCGACTCACTCAGTCACCCACTCACTCAGTCACTCAATCACTCACTCACTCAATCAGTCACTCACCCAGTCACTCACCCACTCAGTCACTCACTCAGTCACTCACTCACTCACTCACTCAGTCACTCAGTCACTCACTCACCCACTCAGTCACTCACTCACTCAGTCACTCACTCACTCAGTCACTCACTCACCCACTCACTCAATCACCCACTCACTCACTCAGTCACTCACTGACTCAGTCACTCACTGATCCACTCACCCACGCACTCAGTCACTCACTCATCCACTCACCCACTCACTCAGTCACTCACTCACCCAGTTACCCACTCACTCAATCACTCACTCACTCAGTCACTCAGTCACTCACTCATCCACTCACCCACTCACCACTCACTCAGTCATTCACTCACCCACTCAGTCACTCACTCACTCCCTCAATAACTCAGTCACTCAGTCATTCACTCATCCACTCACCCACTCACCCACTCACTCAGTCATTCACTCACCCACTCAGTCACTCACTCACTCCCTCATTAACTCAGTCACTCAGTCACTCAGTCACTCACTCATCCACTCACCCACTCACCCACTCACTCAGTCATTCACTCACCCACTCAGTCACTCACTCACTCCCTCAATAACTCAGTCACTCAGTCATTCACTCATCCACTCACCCACTCACCCACTCACTCAGTCATTCACTCACCCACTCAGTCACTCACTCACTCCCTCATTAACTCAGTCACTCAGTCCTCAGTCACTCACTCATCCACTCACCCACTCACCCACTCACTCAGTCATTCACTCACCTCGTCCCTCCCTCCCGTCTCCGACCACCTCACCTCCGCGCTGCGCCGTGACCTCTCCGCCAGACAGTCAGCCAGTCAGTCGCAAGCCTCGAGGCCACTCTGCTCCGGTGGCTTTCATCTGCCTAGCGAGGGTAATCTGCCTAGCGAGGGCAATCTGCCTAGCGAGGGTAATCTGTCTAGTGAGGGCAATCTGTCTAGTGAGGGTAATCTGCCTAGCGAGGGTAATCTGTCTAGTGAGGGCAATCTGTCTAGTGAGGGCAATCTGTCTAGTGAGGGTAATCTGTCTAGTGAGGGCAATCTGTCTAGTGAGGGCAATCTGCCTAGCGAGGGTAATCTGTCTAGTGAGGGCAATCTGTCTAGTGAGGGCAATCTGCCTAGTGAGGGTAATCTGCCTAGCGAGGGCAATCTGCCTAGCGAGGGTAATCTGTCTAGTGAGGGCAATCTGTCTAGTGAGGGCAATCTGTCTAGTGAGGGCAATCTGCCTAGCGAGGGTAATCTGCCTAGCGAGGGCAATCTGCCTAGCGAGGGTAATCTGTCTAGTGAGGGCAATCTGTCTAGTGAGGGCAATCTGTCTAGTGAGGGTAATCTGTCTAGTGAGGGCAATCTGTCTAGTGAGGGCAATCTGCCTAGCGAGGGTAATCTGTCTAGTGAGGGCAATCTGTCTAGTGAGGGCAATCTGCCTAGTGAGGGCAATCTGTCTAGTGAGGGCAATCTGTCTAGTGAGGGCAATCTGCCTAGCGAGGGTAATCTGTCTAGTGAGGGCAATCTGTCTAGCGAGGGCAATCTGTCTAGTGAGGGCAATCTGCCTAGTGAGGGCAATCTGTCTAGCGAGGGCAATCTGTCTAGTGAGGGCAATCTGCCTAGTGAGGGCAATCTGCCTAGTGAGGGCAATCTGTCTAGTGAGGGCAATCTGTCTAGTGAGGGCAATCTGTCTAGTGAGGGCAATCTGTCTAGTGAGGGCAATCTGCCTAGTGAGGGCAATCTGTCTAGCGAGGGCAATCTGTCTAGTGAGGGCAATCTGCCTAGTGAGGGCAATCTGCCTAGTGAGGGCAATCTGTCTAGTGAGGGCAATCTGCCTAGTGAGGCAATCTGTCTAGTGAGGGCAATCTGTCTAGTGAGGGCAATCTGTCTAGCGAGGGCAATCTGTCTAGTGAGGGCAATCTGCCTAGTGAGGGCAATCTGTCTAGTGAGGGCAATCTGCCTAGTGAGGGCAATCTGTCTAGTGAGGGCAATCTGTCTAGTGAGGGCAATCTGTCTAGCGAGGGCAATCTGTCTAGTGAGGGCAATCTGTCTAGTGAGGGCAATCTGCCTAGCGAGGGCAATCTGTCTAGTGAGGGCAATCTGTCTAGTGAGGGCAATCTGTCTAGTGAGGGCAATCTGTCTAGTGAGGGCAATCTGTCTAGTGAGGGCAATCTGTCTAGCGAGGGCAATCTGTCTAGTGAGGGCAATCTGTCTAGTGAGGGCAATCTGCCTAGCGAGGGCAATCTGTCTAGTGAGGGCAATCTGTCTAGTGAGGGCAATCTGTCTAGTGAGGGCAATCTGTCTAGTGAGGGCAATCTGTCTAGTGAGGGCAATCTGTCTAGTGAGGGCAATCTGTCTAGTGAGGGCAATCTGTCTAGTGAGGGCAATCTGCCTAGTGAGGGCAATCTGTCTAGTGAGGCAATCTGCCTAGTGAGGGCAATCTGTCTAGTGAGGGCAATCTGTCTAGTGAGGGCAATCTGCCTAGTGAGGGCAATCTGTCTAGTGAGGGCAATCTGCCTAGTGAGGGCAATCTGTCTAGCGAGGGCAATCTGTCTAGTGAGGGCAATCTGCCTAGTGAGGGCAATCTGCCTAGTGAGGGCAATCTGTCTAGTGAGGGCAATCTGCCTAGTGAGGGCAATCTGCCTAGTGAGGGCAATCTGTCTAGTGAGGGCAATCTGCCTAGTGAGGGCAATCTGTCTAGTGAGGGCAATCTGTCTAGCGAGGGCAATCTGCCTAGTGAGGGCAATCTGTCTAGCGAGGGCAATCTGCCTAGTGAGGGCAATCTGTCTAGTGAGGGCAATCTGTCTAGTAAGGGCAATCTGTCTAGTGAGGGCAATCTGTCTAGTGAGGGCAATCTGCCTAGTGAGGGCAATCTGTCTAGTGAGGGCAACCTGTCTAGTGAGGGCAATCTGTCTAGTGAGGGCAATCTGTCTAGTGAGGGCAATCTGCCCAGTGAGGGCAATCTGTCTAGTGAGGGCAATCTGTCTAGTGAGGGCAATCTGTCTAGTGAGGGCAATCTGTCTAGTGAGGGCAATCTGCCCAGTGAGGGCAATCTGTCTAGTGAGGGCAATCTGCCCAGTGAGGGCAATCTGTCTAGTGAGGGCAATCTGTCTAGTGAGGGCAATCTGCCTAGTGAGGGCAATCTGTCTAGCGAGGGCAATCTGTCTAGTGAGGGCAATCTGTCTAGTGAGGGCAATCTGTCTAGTGAGGGCAATCTGTCTAGTGAGGGCAATCTGTCTAGTGAGGGCAATCTGCCCAGTGAGGGCAATCTGTCTAGTGAGGGCAATCTGCCCAGTGAGGGCAATCTGTCTAGTGAGGGCAATCTGTCTAGTGAGGGCAATCTGCCTAGTGAGGGCAATCTGTCTAGCGAGGGCAATCTGTCTAGTGAGGGCAATCTGTCTAGTGAGGGCAATCTGTCTAGTGAGGGCAATCTGTCTAGTGAGGGCAATCTGTCTAGTGAGGGCAATCTGCCTAGCGAGGGCAATCTGTCTAGTGAGGGCAATCTGTCTAGTGAGGGCAATCTGTCTAGTGAGGGCAATCTGTCTAGTGAGGGCAATCTGCCTAGTGAGGGCAATCTGCCTAGTGAGGGCAATCTGTCTAGCGAGGGCAATCTGTCTAGTGAGGGCAATCTGTCTAGTGAGGGCAATCTGTCTAGTGAGGGCAATCTGTCTAGTGAGGGCAATCTGTCTAGTGAGGGCAATCTGTCTAGTGAGGGCAATCTGTCTAGTGAGGGCAATCTGTCTAGTGAGGGCAATCTGTCTAGTGAGGGCAATCTGCCTAGCGAGGGCAATCTGTCTAGTGAGGGCAATCTGTCTAGTGAGGGCAATCTGTCTAGTGAGGGCAATCTGTCTAGTGAGGGCAATCTGCCTAGTGAGGGCAATCTGTCTAGTGAGGGCAATCTGTCTAGTGAGGGCAATCTGTCTAGTGAGGGCAATCTGCCCAGTGAGGGCAATCTGCCTAGTGAGGGCAATCTGCCTAGTGAGGGCAATCTGTCTAGTGAGGGCAATCTGTCTAGTGAGGGCAATCTGTCTAGTGAGGGCAATCTGCCTAGTGAGGGCAATCTGTGTAGTGAGGACAATCTGTCTAGTGAGGGCAATCTGCCTAGTGAGGGCAATCTGCCCAGTGAGGGCAATCTGCCCAGTGAGGGCAATCTGCCCAGTGAGGGCAATCTGTCTAGTGAGGGCAATCTGTCTAGTGAGGGCAATCTGCCTAGTGAGGGCAATCTGCCCAGTGAGGGCAATCTGCCCAGTGAGGGCAATCTGTCTAGTGAGGGCAATCTGCCTAGTGAGGGCAATCTGCCTAGTGAGGGCAATCTGTCTAGTGAGGGCAATCTGTCTAGTGAGGGCAATCTGTCTAGTGAGGGCAATCTGCCCAGTGAGGGCAATCTGCCTAGTGAGGGCAATCTGCCTAGTGAGGGCAATCTGTCTAGTGAGGGCAATCTGTCTAGTGAGGGCAATCTGCCTAGTGAGGGCAATCTGCCTAGTGAGGGCAATCTGCCTAGTGAGGGCAATCTGTCTAGTGAGGGCAATCTGTCTAGTGAGGGCAATCTGTCTAGTGAGGGCAATCTGCCTAGTGAGGGCAATCTGCCTAGTGAGGGCAATCTGCCTAGTGAGGGCAATCTGTCTAGTGAGGGCAATCTGCCTAGTGAGGGCAATCTGTCTAGTGAGGGCAATCTGCCTAGTGAGGGCAATCTGCCTAGTGAGGGCAATCTGCCCAGTGAGGGCAATCTGTCTAGTGAGGGCAATCTGTCTAGTGAGGGCAATCTGCCTAGTGAGGGCAATCTGCCTAGTGAGGGCAATCTGCCTAGTGAGGGCAATCTGTCTAGTGAGGGCAATCTGTCTAGTGAGGGCAATCTGCTTAGTGAGGGCAATCTGTCTAGTGAGGGCAATCTGTCTAGTGAGGGCAATCTGCTTAGTGAGGGCAATCTGTCTAGTGAGGGCAATCTGTCTAGTGAGGGCAATCTGCCTAGCGAGGGCAATCTGTCTAGTGAGGGCAATCTGTCTAGTGAGGGCAATCTGTCTAGTGAGGGCAATCTGCCTATTGAGGGCAATCTGCCCAGTGAGGGCAATCTGCCTAGTGAGGGCAATCTGCCTATTGAGGGCAATCTGTCTAGTGAGGGCAATCTGCCTAGTGAGGGCAATCTGCCTAGTGAGGGCAATCTGTCTAGTGAGGGCAATCTGTCTAGTGAGGGCAATCTGTCTAGTGAGGGCAATCTGTCTAGTGAGGGCAATCTGTCTAGTGAGGGCAATCTGCCCAGTGAGGGCAATCTGTCTAGTGAGGGCAATCTGTCTAGTGAGGGCAATCTGGCCAGTGAGGGCAATCTGTCTAGTGAGGGCAATCTGCCTAGCGAGGGCAATCTGTCTAGTGAGGGCAATCTGCCTAGTGAGGGCAATCTGCTTAGTGAGGGCAATCTGTCTAGTGAGGGCAATCTGCCTAGTGAGGGCAATCTGTCTAGTGAGGGCAATCTGCCTAGTGAGGGCAATCTGCTTAGTGAGGGCAATCTGTCTAGTGAGGGCAATCGTCTAGTGAGGGCAATCTGCCTAGTGAGGGCAATCTGCCTAGTGAGGGCAATCTGTCTAGTGAGGGCAATCTGTCTTGTGAGGGCAATCTGTCTAGTGAGGGCAATCTGTCTAGTGAGGGCAATCTGCCTAGTGAGGGCAATCTGTCTAGTGAGGGCAATCTGTCTAGTGAGGGCAATCTGCCCAGTGAGGGCAATCTGTCTAGTGAGGGCAATCTGTCTAGTGAGGGCAATCTGCCTAGTGAGGGCAATCTGTCTAGCGAGGGCAATCTGTCTAGTGAGGGCAATCTGCCCAGTGAGGGCAATCTGTCTAGTGAGGGCAATCTGCCTAGTGAGGGCAATCTGCCTAGTGAGGGCAATCTGTCTAGTGAGGGCAATCTGTCTAGTGAGGGCAATCTGCCTAGTGAGGGCAATCTGTCTAGTGAGGGCAATCTGTCTAGTGAGGGCAATCTGTCTAGTGAGGGCAATCTGTCTAGTGAGGGCAATCTGTCTAGTGAGGGCAATCTGTCTAGTGAGGGCAATCTGTCTAGTGAGGGCAATCTGTCTAGTGAGGGCAATCTGCCTAGTGAGGGCAATCTGTCTAGTGAGGGCAATCTGTCTAGTGAGGGCAATCTGCCCAGTGAGGGCAATCTGCCTAGTGAGGGCAATCTGTCTAGTGAGGGCAATCTGCCTAGTGAGGGCAATCTGCCAGTGAGGGCAATCTGTCTAGTGAGGGCAATCTGCCTAGTGAGGGCAATCTGTCTAGTGAGGGCAATCTGTCTAGTGAGGGCAATCTGTCTAGTGAGGGCAATCTGTCTAGTGAGGGCAATCTGTCTAGTGAGGGCAATCTGCCCAGTGAGGGCAATCTGCCAGTGAGGGCAATCTGTCTAGTGAGGGCAATCTGTCTAGTGAGGGCAATCTGTCTAGTGAGGGCAATCTGTCTAGTGAGGGCAATCTGCCTAGTGAGGGCAATCTGTCTAGTGAGGGCAATCTGTGTAGTGAGGGCAATCTGTCTAGTGAGGGCAATCTGTCTAGCGAGGGCAATCTGTCTAGTGAGGGCAATCTGTGTAGTGAGGGCAATCTGTCTAGTGAGGGCAATCTGTCTAGTGAGGGCAATCTGCCCAGTGAGGGCAATCTGCCCAGTGAGGGCAATCTGCCCAGTGAGGGCAATCTGTCTAGTGAGGGCAATCTGTCTAGTGAGGGCAATCTGCCTAGTGAGGGCAATCTGTCTAGTGAGGGCAATCTGCCTAGTGAGGGCAATCTGCCTAGTGAGGGCAATCTGTCTAGTGAGGGCAATCTGTCTAGTGAGGGCAATCTGTCTAGTGAGGGCAATCTGTCTAGTGAGGGCAATCTGCCTAGTGAGGGCAATCTGTCTAGTGAGGGCAATCTGTCTAGTGAGGGCAATCTGTCTAGTGAGGGCAATCTGCCTAGTGAGGGCAATCTGCCTAGTGAGGGCATCTGTCTAGTGAGGGCAATCTGTCTAGTGAGGGCAATCTGCCTAGTGAGGGCAATCTGCCTAGTGAGGGCAATCTGTCTAGTGAGGGCAATCTGTCTAGTGAGGGCAATCTGTCTAGTGAGGGCAATCTGTCTAGTGAGGGCAATCTGTCTAGTGAGGGCAATCTGTCTAGTGAGGGCAATCTGTCTAGTGAGGGCAATCTGTCTAGTGAGGGCAATCTGTCTAGTGAGGGCAATCTGCCAGTGAGGGCAATCTGCCCAGTGAGGGCAATCTGTCTAGTGAGGGCAATCTGTCTAGTGAGGGCAATCTGCCCAGTGAGGGCAATCTGTCTAGTGAGGGCAATCTGTCTAGTGAGGGCAATCTGTCTAGTGAGGGCAATCTGTCTAGTGAGGGCAATCTGTCTAGTGAGGGCAATCTGCCTAGTGAGGGCAATCTGTCTAGTGAGGGCAATCTGTCTAGTGAGGGCAATCTGTCTAGTGAGGGCAATCTGTCTAGTGAGGTCAATCTGCTTAGTGAGGGCAATCTGCCTAGTGAGGGCAATCTGTCTAGTGAGCGGCAATCTGTCTAGTGAGGGCAATCTGTCTAGTGAGGGCAATCTGTCTAGTGAGGGCAATCTGTCTAGTGAGGGCAATCTGTCTAGTGAGGGCAATCTGCCTAGTGAGGGCAATCTGTCTAGTGAGGGCAATCTGTCTAGTGAGGGCAATCTGTCTAGTGAGGGCAATCTGCCTAGTGAGGGCAATCTGTCTAGTGAGGGCAATCTGTCTAGTGAGGGCAATCTGCCTAGTGATGGCAATCTGTCTAGTGAGGGCAATCTGTCTAGTGAGGGCAATCTGTCTAGTGAGGGCAATCTGTCTAGTGAGGGCAATCTGTCTAGTGAGGGCAATCTGTCTAGTGAGGCAATCTGCCTAGTGAGGGCAATCTGTCTAGTGAGGGCAATCTGTCTAGTGAGGGCAATCTGTCTAGTGAGGGCAATCTGTCTAGTGAGGGCAATCTGTCTAGTGAGGGCAATCTGTCTAGTGAGGGCAATCTGTCTAGTGAGGGCAATCTGTCTAGTGAGGGCAATCTGTCTAGTGAGGGCAATCTGTCTAGTGAGGGCAATCGTCTAGTAGGGCAATCTGCCTAGTGAGGGCAATCTGCCTAGTGAGGGCAATCTGTCTAGTGAGGGCAATCTGTCTAGTGAGGGCAATCTGCCTAGTGAGGGCAATCTGCCTAGTGAGGGCAATCTGTCTAGTGAGGGCAATCTGTCTAGTGAGGGCA